>CP136066.1:26276154-26588912 GCA_032622095.1 Siphonodentalium dalli
AAACCTGTAGCCCGCGCCAAATGAAATTGTTGACGGACACACGCACACACAGACGACTGACGCCAACCCATGGCAATAGCTCAAACTTACAAAGTAAGTTGAGCTAATAATCAAGATGGCTATGCTGCAAGCAGCCATTGTTGAAATACGTTCAGATTACCCAATCAATTTAGAAAAAATAACGATACATTTTAAAAAATATGTTTGGCCAACCAGCATTAAAGCTGTTAATTAGGACCACCAACATCGTAGCAAATTAGCAGGACCACTTAACCAGGGGGGTGGTGAAAATATACTGTATATACACAAACAGTCAAAAGTGTGTCAAATAGATCCGGATCTCAAGAATGCAATCACACAAGAAATTACATGTACAACGTCAGAAAAAAAATCTACACAATTTGTCATGTTTGTTTTATGTGTACCATACTGCAGAATACTGTACACTGTAATTAGAGACAGTCACTCTCATCTTACGAAGGTATGAAACCTGTAGCTTATTGTTATTAAAGAAACTTAGGCAAAACCAACTGTTCTCTTTGGTTGACAACATTTATTTCAGAAAACGAGGTACATGTACCCGTAAATGAAGGACAGATTGGGGAAAATGAAAATTCCAAATATAAAATCACCTTAACCCTTTACCCAACAAACCGGCCAAAACCGGCCAAATAAAGCTGCAACAGCCTAAATTATCTTCGGTCTGTCTCAATAGAACCGTACAAATATGGATATCATTGGAACCGGCTCCTTGACCACATTGTGATGGTTACAGTTATGCCCTGTGCCAATGCATTCTCTTATATATGCGAGTCGACCATAGGTCGCCTCGCATATATAAGAGAATGCATTGGCCTAAAAAAAATCTTTTTTTAACACTTTTTACAGTTTTTTCTTACATTCTTTAACAATTTTATAATTTTTAATGTGTTAAGCCAATGCATTCTCTTATATATGCGAGGCGACCTATGGTCGACTCGCATATATAAGAGAATGCATTGGCACAGGGCCGTTCTGTTGGATAAAGGGTTAAAGATACATAATCCAAATTAGTGCTCCTAAATTACTATTTCTTTGGTTTCGGGAGTAAAAAATATATGTTTCGAGTTGAGGAACCAACCCATCAAAGCTCAGAGTGATCAGATAAAAAATTTGGAAATCTGTTATTTTTCACCACCTGGAATATCTGGCAGCCTAGCAAATATTCGATGAGCCAACCGACATCCTCTCGATACGAAATTGCATTGAACAAAATGTTGATATATAACATGTTTTGGAAAATTTTATACCAGCGTTGACAGTGGTTAGCATTATTTTTGGGTAATTAATTGATTCTGATAACTAAATCGTCTTTTGAAGAATTTTGTTGTTGTTGGAATCTAATGATGGACCATTGAATCGGATTGTGTACCTTTAACATCAGATTTGTACTAAGAATATAATGAAAATTAGGCGAGGATGATCCTCCAGGGAGGTACTCAATCTCTTGAATATCCTATAATGGTCTAGAGCTTTCGATAACAAGTGTATCTTCATCAGGACCAGGATGGCGTGGGGTAGATGTTGATTTTGTCTGTCCTTTTATACTCTAGGTTGGTTGAACGTGGATTTGATTGGTCAATGGGTAGATGTCAGGGGGTTATGGACAAATAAGAGGTCTCGGGGTTGAGTGTGGGTATATTGTGGGTATGTTTTCCCTTGGTTCCCGTTAGTCTATGCGGGTTGTTTGGATCATCCTCGCCTAATTTTCTTTACTCACAACTCAATGTACAACATGCAATATGGCCACGAGCATCTCTCTCGCACCAGTGTCATACCCATTGACATCAACTTCCCCACACCCAATGTGTCCCTCACTATAGTATTCCATGATGACGACTTGCAAAGGGCAACAAAACGCACATGCACAAATCTGGAACAATAAACCTCAGAACAGCACCTCAGCATGCAAATAAAAGGAGAGATAGCGCAGATATTCACTCTCCGTGCACCCTACCACTAATTAGTTGCCTCCCAAATAAGAATATAATGGATAACTATTTTTTTTACAGTAATGCCCTAAATAATCGACTCCTTAACCACAGCAGAATTATGGGTAACTTTTCAGGATTTAGTTGGAAATATAGCTTGTTTCCAACTAAATCCTTAAAAGTTTCCCATATTTATGCTGTGGTTAAGGAGTCGATTATTTAGGGCATTATTGTATAAACATTGTACAGTAACAACATCATTTTGGTAAAACATATACATTTATATTAATTTTCATTTGATATGTTTTGATTTTGAAATGACTTCTATTAACTTGGAATGGACTTACTTACATGTACATGTACATGTATTGATTGTTATTTAACATCTACATACGATATGTATTACATGTAATATTAATTTGATGCAATTTGATTTTGAACTGACTTATATTAAGTTGGAATTGACTTATTGATCACTATTTAACACCTATTGACTTTTATTAGACCAAATGACCACCCATAATTTAAATTTATTCCAATGCTGCATGTATAAATCGAGGTGACTAATGGGTAAACATCACCAACTTCAAATGAGGAACTTCAATCCGATCATACCGGTAGGTCTCCCATAGCAGTTGAGGCCTAAGCAGAGTGAGGTTCACAGAGAGGGTGATTTTAGTGATGCTAGCCCTCCATGTGGGATAGCATCACTAAATTCACCCTCTGGGAACCTCATTCTGCAAATGCAAAAAATTGGCCAGCCAGTACATAAGTTATACTCAAAATGCATGGACATACAGACATACTGGTAGGTCCTAACTTATTTTTACCCTGAACATCCTCTGGAGATTGAGGGCACACTTATTGTTATACTGACAATTCGCCATCTGATTGTACAGATAGCTCAATACCAGTATACTGGTACCATATGAATTAAATACACATTGTACCGTATAGCACAATGCAGAATGATTGTAAATATTGACTGCACTGAGTTCCAATACATTCTGCATTTTTATTTCCCTATAGGTCACTGATATCAAGAACATATCAAAAGGCTAAACAAATTAAAGGTTTGTTTGTGGTAACATGCAAGACAAATTAAAGTTAATGGGGGGTATTTAGGTACATGTAAAGTAATGCTCTAATTAATCGACCTCTTAACCACAGCAGAATTATGGGTAACTTTTCAGAATTTAGTCGGAAATATGGCTTGTTGCCATTCATCGGAAAGCTCTCGGCGAGAGCTTTCAGATGAATGGCAACAAGCCATATTTCCTACTAAATCCTGAAAAGTTACCCATAATTCTGCTGTGGTTAAGAGGTCGATTAATTAGAGCATTACTGTATAAGCATAACATCCCATTTTCGGTGATCTAATTCAATAAAGCTATGTACTGTAACTTGGTCTCAATTGACTTCACTTGAATGTTATTGTTGAGATTATTTCAAGATTGGTGAAACTCAAGCCTTGAAATAGTGTCTGTCATTTGCAGAATGAGGTCCCCAGAGGGTGAATTTAGTGATGCTACCCCCGCATAGTGGGCTAGCATCACCAAATTCACCCTCTGGTAACCTCATTCTGCAGAGGTGTGAGTAGAATGAGGTCCCCAGAGGGTGAATTTGGTGATGCTAACCCGCTATGCAGGGTAGCATCACTAAATTCACCCTCTGGGGACCTCATTCTGCAAATGACAGACGCACTATTTATGTTTGGTGAAAATCTAGATCATGTCATGAATATCAACTCTGGCTAACGCCCGTACATCAGACATGATCTAATGTAACTCCAACACTTTGACTAAATCATTAAATTAACTGAACAATGATTTTGCATTCATGTTGCTTTTTATGTGTAATAAGAAAACAAGAAAGTGTTCAGGTCTGAATATATGGTGCGGGACATTTGCAAAATGAGGTCCCCAGAGGGTGAATTTAGTGATGCTATCCCACACAGTGGTGTAGCATCACCAAATTCACCCTCTGGGAACCTCATTCTACTGAGGTGTAAGCAGAATGAGGTCCCCTGATGGTGAATTTAGTGATGCTATCCCACACAGTGGTGTAGCATCACCAATTTCTTCCTCTTGGGACCTCATTATGCATGGCCTCATCTGCCATGGGTGACCTAGACACATACATAAATTCCCAGATAGTGAAGATGGTTATGCATTGTGTCATCTGCCAACATGGTGGTATAGAGGAATGAAACTAAAAAAAGAAAAAGAAACTAAAAAACTTAAGTTAATGATAAAGATACTGTCCAGAAAAGATGAGGTCTGAGCAGAATGAGGTTCCCAGAAGGTGAAGTTAGTGATGCTAACCTACATGTACTGTGTGGGGTAAAACCTGCTGTGCGGGGGTAGCACCTGCTGTGCAGGGTAGCGTCACTAAATAAAACTTCTAGAGGGCTCATTCTGCAAATGTCCGGCACCATATTTTCAGACTTGATTGTTGAGTAGATATCCCATAGGAAATGTTCAGATAATAAGGTTAACCCTTTCTATGCTAAAGCATCATTGATGAGTAGTTATCCCATAGGAAATGTTCAGATAATAATTATAGCCCATTCTATACTAAACCATCATTGATGAGTAGATATCCCATAGGAAATGTTCAGATAATAAGGTTTACCCTTTCTATGCTAAAGCATCATTGATGAGTAGTTATCCCATAGGGAATGTTCAGATAATAAGTTTAACCCTCTCTAAACTAAAGCATCATTGATGAGTATTTATCCCATAGGAAATGTTCAGATAATACCACAAGTTTAACCCTTTCTATACTAAAGCATCATTAATGAGTAGTTATCCCACAGCAAATGTTCAGATAATAAGTTTAACCCTTTCAATACTAAAGATTCATTGATGAGTAGTTATCCCATAGGAAATGTTCAGATAATAAGTTCAAACGTCGTTTGTTGAACTTATTATCTAAACATTTCCCTCAATAAATAGGGCTCCTACCAGCTCCTCCTGCACTTTATTTATCTGTTGTCTGCTTTTATCACCTTAACATCCCTGTAAAACAATAATAGACCATTCCGATGTACTCTTTTTAACTGTCAGGGAGAATCCATTTAGTATTCAAATGGTTAACCCTTTACCCAACAGAACGGCCCTGTGCCAATGCATTCTCTTATATATGCGAGTCGACCATAAGTCGCCTCGCATATATAAGAGAATGCATTGGCTTAACACATATTAAAAATGATCAAATTGTCAAAGAATGTAGAAAATATTATAAGTAAAAATGGTAAAAAGTGTTAAAAAAAGAACTTTTTTAGGCCAATGCATTCTCTTATATATGCGAGGCGACCTATGGTCGACTCGCATATATAAGAGAATGCATTGGCACAGGGCATAACCGTAACCATCACAATGTGGTCAATGAACCGGTTCCAATGATATCAATATTTGTATGGTGTTATTGAGACAGACCGAAGATATTTTAGGCTGTTGAAGCTTTATATGGGCGTTTTTGGCCGTTCTGTTGGGTAAATGGTTAATTTAGTATGACCTTATACTATAGATTGGAATACTTTGTTGTCGTTGACTTTTCCCTTAGTATTAACTTAGGGATTAGCACATACACATGTGATTCAAAGGGGTCATGTTTAAATTGAGTGCAGATAAAATACGGTATTTAACCACAGGTAACAGGAATGTCTCAGGTAAAATACAGATGCTTTCAAAACATGGTTGCACACGGAAAAGAAAATAATAAGTTTGGTTGGGGGGGGGGGGGGGGGGGGGGGGGGGGGGTGGGTAAATATCAATGGATACAGAATTCCAAACTACTAGTACTAGTACATATAGAACTTGTGGATACATGTATATATTAACCTACAGGTATTTCAGAGAAGTACAGTAATGCCCTAAATAATCGACTCCTAACCACAGAAGAATTATGGGTAACTTTTCAGGATTTAGTCGGAAATATGGCTTGTTGCCATTCATAGGAAAGCTCTGTGAGTTTCCGGTGAATGGCAACAAGCCATATTTCCGACTAAATCCTGAAAAGTTACCCTTATTCTGCTGTAGTAAAGGAGTCGATTATATAGGGCATTACTGTACTGTTTCCTATTGAATCAGATGCACACGCTTTATCGGAAACAATCTGTTTGTGATAGCCAGTGATGGGAACAGGACCACATGGCCAAGGGACAACCTGCCGAATAGACCCGGGACAACACAACATGAGACAACGTGGGACAAGCTGCCCCCAAAAATCAGGAAAACTCGACCCAAAATGCGTTCTGATGAGAATGGTCCTACTTTTATATGTCAGGTTGGTGAGATTTATATGCAGGTATAGTGATTCAATTGGGACGATGTATTTACTGGGGCACTGGTGTAAGGGGGCACATGTCCCCTGCCCTCCCACAAGGGGAGCACACAGAGCCTTTATCTTTGATATAGGCTCAATCACGCAATTTTTATTTTCCACAAAAATTGTAGGTGTAAACAAATGTTTGTACTTTTGTTTGTTCAAATCATTTTCAATGAGTTATGCCCCTTGGTTTGAACACAGAAAACAATAAATTTTACCCATTTTTTTGCTATAATTTACCATTTTAAACCCAAAAGTAGACCATGACAGAGTGAATGTCAGTATATAAGCTTCTTCTGCCTGATAGAGCTATGACAGACCTGATAAATATTTGAAATAGAAAAAAAGTTATTGTAGCATTTTCAAAATATTGTCTAGCAAGCGCAGAAAACAAAATTCAGCAGAGAGAAATCAGGCTATTTTCCTATAACCAAACACAGAGTTGGCCTGAACTGAATATGAAAATCATGATACGCATCCAGGGGCGCCGGCAGAGGGGGCAGCTATCCCCCCTGCCCTTGACCAAGGGGGGGCGGGCGGGGGCAGGACTTGCCCTTTTTCTGGAAACAGAAAATGCTTTTTGTGTGTTTAATCTCGTGTTTTTATAGCAAAATGTGACTTTTTTGGTCCAAATACCACCAATTTCACAAGGAATATTAATTTTTTGTCAATTTTATCACAAAACGGCCATAAAAACCGACAAATACCATTAAAATAGGGATTTTTGCCACAATGAATTTATGGTTATTTCCCCTGAGTTTGTGGAGAAAATGTCCTTTTTTGCGTAAAAGTGCCCTTTTTGTAGGCTCTGCCCCCCCCCCCCCCCTGCCCTTGGATGCTTCCGGCGCCCCTGTACGCGTCCAATTTAAAAAACATTTTGGTGAACTTTTACAGTTTTGTAAAATAATTAATCCATAAAACCAGTAATGTCAAATTCAACAAAGGCTACACTGACAGTTTATATGCCCCCCCCACCCGACCCTTCAGATACTTATTTTTCTATTTGTCAGACAAGCCTGAGTTTAATGTGCCTGTCATTTGCAGAATGAGGTCCCCATTGGGTAATTTAGTGATGCTATCCCACATAGTGGGCTAGCATCACCAAATTCAACTACTGGGGACCTCATTCTGCATGGCCTCATCTGCTATGGGAGACATAGACTCATACTGAAGTTCCCAAATGGTCAATATTGTGATGTACACCCATTGGGAACCTCGATTATGAAATGTGTCATCTGCCAATTTGGGGATACAGAGAAACTAAACTAAAAAAGAAATAGAATCTCTGTGAAGATGATCTGATAATAAAGAAACTTTCCACAAGATGAGACCCAAGCAGAATGAGGTTTCCAGAGGGTGAGTTTAGTGATGGTAGCCCGCTATGCGGGATAGTGTCACTAAATTCACCCTCTGGGGACCTCATTCTGCAGATGACAGGCACACTAAACTCAGGCTTGTTGTCAGACCTCCTATAACCCATGACATTGTATACTTCAATCTGACGTCAGACCTACATGTATAACCCATTTTATTATATACTGCAATCTGATGTCAGACCTCCTATAACCCATGACATTGTATACTTCAATCTGACGTCAGACCTACATGTATAACCCATGATATTGTATACTGCAATCTGTTGGCCAAACAGGACCACCAAGTCAAATAAGGACATAGCCTCGGGGGAATTAAATATGAGATCAAGTCTATATGTACATGTATGCTGAAGCAACCAGTATAGTCATCACTCCTTAATTGTCAGTCATGTGTGCACCTGTCTGTGCGGCCTCCCACCATACAGGTATAGGAGTAGATCAGTTTGACTTACATGACCATGTATAATAAATATTTTTATCCAAAAGAAATCAGTGAAACTCTTAATACATCTCCATCTCTAAATCTGTCAGGTGAAAATTGGCTTTTATTATGTGCGATTCAGTAAGGCACTAATTGACTAGTTACATGTACCTTTGATTGCCTTTGATCTTCGGCCATGTAATATTTTAAGCAGAATTGCTTATCGTGGCCAATCTTTGTCTTCTTGAGTAAATGTTTTATTTTTCTTTGGTTGTGCGCTTCCAGTCTCATATAGAATTTGTTTGGTTTGAGTCCCCAGATGGTGAATTTTGTGAACCTATCCAATATAGCAGGTTAGCATCACCAAATTCACCATCGGGGGACCTCATTCTGCATAGACTCAGACTGAAGTTCCCAAATGGTGAATATTGTGATGTACATGTACACCCACTGGTAACCTTGACTACATGTATGCAATGTGTCGTCTGCCAATTTGGGGATATAGAGAAACTTAACTAAAAATAATTAGAATCTATGTGAAGAAGTTTCTATAGAAATTTGATAACATAGAAACTTTCAGAGAAGATGAGGCCTAAGCAGAATGAGGTCCCCAGAGAGTCAATTTAGTGATGCTAGCCTGCAATGTAGGATAGCATCACTAAACAATAAATTCTCTTCCTTGCCATCCAATGATCGAAGATACACACCCCCTACCTGAAATCCTATCCAGGTATACCATCAACATATATTTAGTATCTATAGGCTGATGGGTATACTAGTAAATGTACCTCACCTGAGATGATTCCATATAGAGTACAAAATTGAACATTATGCTCCTTCACAGCTTTTTTATTGACTTCATTGTCATGATCAGCTGTTTGAGTGGATGTGGTTAATCATACAGGCCTAACAAAAGACGTTTGTTTCCGCTAACCCGACCGACCCTATTTAAAAGCGCCGAGTCTAAACTTTTTATTGCAATCGAATAATGGTATGTGTGAATGTATCACGCATTTAACAGAGATAAAAGCACAGCGGGCGCTTCTGGTGGAAATACCCACATACTGTAAATAGATACGTAAATCCCATTGAAAACAGCCGGTGCTTTGGAAAGTAAACAGAATTAACACCACAACAACAGCAACAATGGCTACCTCCGTAGGTCAGCATGTTGTTGTGGCTATCTATCTGAACGAATGTGTCCACTGCGGAAACAAAAAAGAGATCAGATCGATAGACAACGAAGCCGAAATTGAAAAACTCTTCTTTTTAATCCACCCGGATAAGACTGAATTCAGTAAGATTAAAGTGAGGTGCCATACATGTACATCGGCTGAGTCAGCACCATTCGACATAAATGTTGAAATGAAATTTAAGGAGTTGTCAGCATTCAACATAAACCATATCAAGTTTATTTGCGGTGATAGAAATATCGTGGAATAACAGATCGAACATGATACTATGGAAATCACCACACATGGAATGCTTTTGATATTCTTATGAAGAAATTTATATCAGGCCTAAAAGAAAAAGACGTTTGTTTACGCTAACCCGACCGACCCTATTTTAAACCCCCGACCCTAAACTTTTTATTGCCATTGCAAAAAACAAAAAAATTGGACCAAAACAAATTAGGTCCCAATTCATATCATAACAAGATGCAAAACATTTATATATATACACATAAGAAATTTTAGTTTACAAAAAGATTTAAGTTTAACAGTTGGAATCATACTGTAAAGTATGTTTGGCTTTATCTAGCTTTCATCATGTGAAAACTTCAAATAGTTTCAGTTCAGGTTTGTTATGATTCAGCCTTCAGACTTCAGTATTTCAATCAAATACAGTACAGGAACATTAACAATTTGATCGAATCAACCTGGTTATCAGGTGGGATCTCATAATACCAAATGAAATATTAACATAGAGATTAGTATTATAAATAGTAAATACTAACTAAATAGACATTGTTTCTGTACTACATGTAGTATATTATGTATGTGTCTCACTTGAATTTTATAAAATAGCCTATTATATTAATTAGAGTGATAATGGTAAGTCTCATTTCAAGCAGGATAAGCATAATCCATTGAACCAAAAGATATCCGATAATAACTTATAAGCATTTCCAATCCATACATAATCATATATAAAAATTTCCAAAGTTATGCTTGAGAAACTTGATCAAATTGACCTCTCAGTAAAATTCAAAATACTGACTCAAAGTGCCCTAGATTAGCTCTAAATGCAATGGATTTTCAAAATTTTTCCAGGGGGAGAACCCCCACCATCAGCAGGGGGTCACCCCTCCCAAACCTTCCTCCGCTCAGGCCTTCAGGTTATGCCTTTGGCATATCATTGCCCAAAAACAGGTGTCCCCAAAAAATACCTAGATCCTCCACTGAATGCGGAGGAGAAGGTGGGGTTGTGAAGCCATCATTAAGAGATCGGTACAAGACGGTCACTCCAATATGTGACAGTGCAGTGGTGCTGGACTGACTCCAGTTGTCGCCAGACCATATGGGAAATATTAGGATTATCAAAGACTATATTAGTATATAGACTAGTATATATGTAAATATTGAAGCATATGTAAGATTGAATTGGAGTTTTTAGTTCCTCTGTCATTTGGGTTAACCTGATTGGGGCTAAGAAGTGCATAGTTTGGGTTATTGACAAGTATTATACAGTTATTTTTAAAGATACTGAAAAAAAAAAGTTAACAAACAAAAAAAAGTTAAGCCTACCTACCGGTACCTACCCTAATTTTTTTCAGCTCGTTAGCGGAAACAAATGTATTTCTTTTTTAGGCCTCATCTGTAACTTTGAATCTGAGTTTCTTGTCGCCAAGTTGTCGGTATATCCCATGGGTTGACCACCTTGAGACTAAGAAGTCCATAATGTGGGCTCATATCAAGTATTATACACGTACCGGGTATTGTTAAAAATATAGAAAAATAAAAATATTTAATAAAAAAAAAGTTTTGCCTGCCTACCGTCCCTATTTTTTCAGCTCGTTAGCGGAAACAAATGGGTTTTTTGTAGGCCACAGCAATACAGTAACACTCAAAATAATCGACTCCTTAACCAGCGGAATTATGGGTAACTTTTCAGGATTTATTCTGAAATATGGTTTGTTGCCATTCATCGGAAAGCTCTCCCCAAGAGCTTTCCGATGAATGGCAACAAGCCATATTTCCGACTAAATCCTGAAAAGTTACCAATAATTCTGCTGTGGTTAAGGAGTCGATTAATTAGAGCATTACTGTATCTCTGATTAAATATGACATGATATTTTGTGGCTGACATTTTGTACAGTGACTGACCTCTTCCCATAGGTCCATGTACCCAATGGTTCCACCTAAATGCAGCAAGTCCTCCGAAATGCAGCAAGTACCCCTAATACAGGGTAAGTGGATTAGTGCTCATGCGCATATACACATGTAATTTATTCTAATCAACTTTTCTTTCAGCTCACTGCTATATATACATGTACATGTCCATGTCCATGTGCTCTATTAATATGTCTGTTTCATTTTGTTGCTGTTGTGCTATTCTCATGATATATTTGTTTGAATGATACCAATAAAAAATCGAAAAAGAATCAACTCTTTTTATCATTCAGTCCCACAATTCAGTCCAATTCCCTTCATTAATCTATATTTCAATAAATCAATCAAATGAAAGCCCTATGATTATAGCCCTTTGTAATCAGCACCTCCACTGATTAAACATATGATGTATCATTGTGTAAACATGCATGACTAATCCGCTATAATCCACCCTCCATTAGAGGGACTTGCTGCATATAAATTTCTATAGGGAATTGTTGCATTTAAATTTAGTGCTCAATCTTAGTTTTTTTTATTTCTTATACATTTTGCAGAGTATAAAATATGCTATCTTTCCGAGTCTCTACTTATTTCCAAAAATTTATGCTTTAAAATTTTATTTCAACTTTGAAATGACTTGAACCACACTGGGATGATACACTGACGAAATAATGGGCAACTAGTTACATGTACTTTTATGGAAAAAAAACAACAAGATAGTTATCGGGAATTTTGAAACATAAACATTGGGGTGCTGTCATATCTAATCACACACTATGCCTCATACACATGTGAGTCATTTATTAAAATCGATTACCTGTGTCAGAACGATCACCAAACTCCAGATAATCCAGTAACAATAACAATAACAAAAAGACGATGTCCCACAACTCTAAATATTTTGAATTCTTTTACGAAAATCTGCCAATTCGATGACTGTATTGTTGGCGACAAAGCTAAACAACACACCTGTAATTAGCGAATCCAGATAACACAGTGACGTGGTGTTGGTTCAGATCATGATGTGACTGCGATCCGTGTGTACTTAATTAATTTCGTATAGTTTATTTTTATACGACTATTCGTCATTTGTCACAAATCGCACCGGAAGTAGAAAATATTCCCATCGCAATGAGGAATTTATCACATTTTGAGGCGTCGTTTCGCATTCCAGGTGTGAAAAGTTAGAGAGGTTTTGCACAAATACAATTAGGCCTACATATAATTAGGATATCTGTATCTGTGTTTTTATAGCATCTGAACCTCTCGATTGTAAAATACTTTCATACATTGTGCTCCGAAGTTTCGAACTTCACTCACTGCCCATGTGCCGAAAGCCACCAGGGACCGCAATGGAATTAAGTTCTCATTTAGAGAACTTTTTGCGTTATCCCTGATGGTCTCAGGTCACATGAGTATTTCTATTTTTATACAGATTTCTGCCACATAATTTACCTTATATTCTGACGGCAACCTCTATAAAATAAAACGAATTAATTCTTGAGAAAATTGATATATCCTCTTACGGTATATATCAATTATTTACAGTCTGTACTCTAACTGTCTCTTCAGAACCCAACATATAACATATTTATATTTAATATAAACTATTATAATTATAATATGTATATACTGTTGTGTATTACATTGATTCAACTTGTAAACATACCCATAATATGTATTCATGTACACATGTATAACCTGAACTATCAAAATAAAATCTAATCTAATCTAATCTAAGGAAGTCGTGTGTACGGAGCCCGGGACATGACAAATGAACTCCTTTTTTTTATTATTATTATTATTTTATTTTTTTTAACGAAATATCAGTTCGTTATAACGAAATATAGTAGTCTCCGTTATGACATGGTGATAACCATTACCCACCTAAGGTTGGATTAGAAAATTAACAACTGATGGCCAAAGTTTTTAATAAAACTTCGATGGGCTTCTATAAAAGATCGTACCTGCCATTTTGGCGCGAAATTTTTATTGCATTTTAGAAATATTTAGAAATAACACATTTAAAAAATCGATAACTCATGATCACTCTGAACTTTGAATCGTGGGTTCCTCGACTCGAATCACATATTTATTTTTACCCCTGAAGCCACAGAAATAGTAATTTGGAGCGTTAATTCAGATTATATGCATCTTTAAATGGTTAAACTTGAACTCTTAGATTATAAAGACCATGATAATGTTTTAAAAATGGTTATGTATACGGTATCCGATTGTTTAATGTTAAAAATCTTAATATGGCTATTTTGTTTTCTTATGTCATCCCTGGCGATTATAGTACATGTGAGATTTACAGTAAATCGAGAATTACCATGATTGTATAAATGAGGCCCCCACCCCACCCACCCCCTGGAATACGGAATAGGCCTACCACTTAAAACACAGAGGGTGGAATACGGAATACCAGTTAACACCCATATGGAATTTTCCGGATAAATTTCTATTGCCGTACGAACGCCGGTCATCCCGCAGTGTCCATGTCTAAAGTGATCTAAAATGAAGATGATCGACGATCTGTATGTCAAACCGTGAATTTATTGTGACAAAAATCCCATTTATGATCATTTTTTGGAAGACCTGTGTGATATCCGACATATCCTATGTCGAAGTCGACGTACGAATACCAGTATTTTTGGAATACCGAATACCTCTTAACAGAGGGGCCGGAATACGGCGTACCTCATAACAGGGCATGGAATACGGCGTACGAAAAAGGGGGTCACGGGGCCTCATCAATCGACCCATAATTAAGGTATTCCTTTATGTCCTTTATGACCTCCTTTATTTAAAGGAAATCCAAGGGGAAGTATAAATTACAACGAATTTGAACAAACAAGTTCACGATAAACTACCTTTTTACAAACAAATGAAAAGTTCCTTTGTCCCCATTCATACGGCATTATTGGTTACAAACTACTTGAAATCGGCATTGCACCTTTAATTAATCAATTATTTTTTTCGGAACCTGTGTTATTCTTACGCTATCCGCGCGAAAAATAGAACAAGAAAGGACAATATTATTGATGGTAGTTATGTTATATTATTTATTACGATGTTATGTGTATTATGCCTATTAAATATATTTCAAAGGTGTAAGTTCAATTGGTAATTATTGCTATTTTTTATTACCTAAAATCTGAACCGAACTATATTTTTACGCGAACTCATTGTTTACCTCGTGTGTTCTGGGGCCGCCGTAATTTTGTCACCGCTGATTTCCTTTATTTGGCAGGATAACCACTGATAACTTACTTCTATCGCAATTTTTAGTCAATGTATGATCTCGTATTGTATTTTACCATATCATAGAACTGGTAACACCATGAATGGCATGATTCCATGAATTTGCACACAAAACGTCAAAAGCGATGTGACGATTTGCAGTAGGTCGCCATGCCATGGCATGATATGCGGAGGTCCCTTTGTGGAGTTCGCAGAATTTTCGACGTTCCCTATTTAAAATTAAAATAACGACACGATCATTATAATATTGGTTTGTTCTATTAATTACATGTGCCCAGTTCGCTTTGCTCAAATCAAAACGACGATAACCCAGATACTCTCACAGTCTCAGCCTCAGGTGCCTAATAATCGTGATGGCCTAATAATAGTGATGTGTGGGGATTTAGTAGGCTGAAATTAATAATAGTGATGGCAATTTCACTCTATGTCTCAATTCCAAATAATAGTGATCGTTGGAAGTTTTTTCCAAAATTAATAATCGTGCTGACACTATTATTTGGCACCTGAGAGTACTACTATAGCACGACATGGTTTGGCGGCTGGGCCATGTCAGTGATTGATGTAAACTTCTCCGCTATAACTTACATGTACCGGTATGCCATGCAAACATTCAGAACTTAAATTGTGATTCTGAGAAAAATATTGGGAAAATAATTAATTAATTTTACACAAAAAAGTGGTTTCTCACAAACGTAAACCTACCTCAGATAGAGCAACACGATGACTGATGGGCATCTAAAGAACAAACAAATCCTTGAATTCCAAATTAAAGAAACTGAATCCTTTATTGATGATAATCGATACCAGCAGAATACTGAACGCGCGAGAACCAAAACAAGCGCGCCATAAGAAAAGCAGACGCGTGATCCGTTGTGCACGCGCATACAGTTTGACGTCAGAGCTTTCTACGTCATTTACGTTGGCATTACAACGTTGGGCCAACGATTCTGTGCCAACGATATACCAACCGGCACAATCCAACTTATTTTATGTAATATCATTGCATTTATTGTGTCAGCAATGATTGCATGTACGTATGTGTTTACGGAACGTAAAGTATCGGCATATCGTTAAGATGTATCACATGTACATGTACGCTATCAGCCATGAAGCTGTTATCGTTGGCCCAACATTGGACCAATTAATGTTATAATTCCAAATGTTGCATGGGAGGAATACCCAACCAATGTATTGCACATGCACAGTAAATTACATTGGCATGTTCGTGTTGGCCCAATGTTGGCCCATCATATGTTGGGCCAACATTATAATTCCAACGGTTGTGAGGAATATGTTGGGCCAACCACGCCGACCCAACCAATTTACTTAAAATAATTCCGTTGACAAGTTCGCGTTGGCCCAACGTTATATTCCAACGGTTGGGAGAAATACGTTGGGCCAACAACGTCAACCCAACCATTCCTAATGCCAACTGTGCCGACATTATGCCAACGTTGGTCCAATGTAGTCATCATAAGTCATGCTATCTGGGAAACATTCACTATAGTATATAGGCCTATAAAGCCATTAACCCTTTACCCAACAGAAGGGCCCTGTGCCAATGCATTCTCTTATATATGCGAGTCGACCATAGGTCGCCTCGCATATATAAGAGAATGCATTGGCTTAACACATTAAAAATTATAAAATTGTTAAAGAATGTAAGAAAAAATGGTAAAAAGTGTTAAAAAATAATTTTGTTTAGGCCAATGCATTCTCTTATATATGCGAGGCGACCTATGGTCGACTCGCATATATAAGAGAATGCATTGGCACAGGGTATAACTATAACCATCACAATGTGGTCAATTAGCCGGTTCCAATGATATCCATATTTGTATGGTTTTATTGAGACAGACCGAAGATATTTTAGGCTGTTGAAGCTTTATTTGGCCGGTTTGTTGGGTAAAGGGTTAAACTTAAAGGCTATATGTCCACGTATGCCAGGAGGACTCCTCAAATTTGTGAGTAAAATGAAGAATATTGATTAGATGTTATTTATTAAGTCAATTAATATTATTCATTAGCTAGTGACTATATACATGTATATATGGGAAGTCAGTAACCGAGAGGTAGTGTACTGGTCTCTCGTGCTGTGCTAGTGGATTGGGGGGGGGGGGGGGGGGGGGGGGGGGGGGGGTCAGGGTATTCAGACAAAAATCAAAACTCGGTCAGATACCAAGTTTGTAAGGCTGAAAAGTCTCATTCGATGATCACTGAATAAAGATCTGAATGCAAAATGCCGACTTCCCCCATTACAACATTTGTCCAGGTATGTTAATTGTCATGGGTGCAATACACTGTCCGATCGGGTGCAGACATTAATCAGGCTGACCCGACCGTGTACACGCCTCGGTGTGTGCATGTTAAAGAACGCTACTGGAATCACCACAGGGTTATAAAGATTCTCGGCCATGGTAGCACCTGGACCAGTGCGTCTATAACCAAAATGCGCGGGTGTTCTGATCACACAAATTAAATGCATTCCCTAAATTGGCAAAACGAACAATTTAAAGAAGGAACGTGGTGTATAGCCTACTGGCTACATTTAAAGGGGTACTGTACGCCAAATGTTGTTGTTGGTTTCTATAGTCTCCGAGTCGGAGAATAAGGTAACAATTTTTCCATTATTTGAAAGTCTGTTGAGTACGAAGTCATGTTACGGATGACAAATTTACCGGAATGCAAAAATACAAATTGTCGTTGTCGAGTAATTTTTGTTAAGTTTTCAACCAAATGAATCAAATAAAAGTTATATTATACTAGTCCCATATAATCATTTAAGTTATTGTATCGTCGCTAGTCAGTGAGTGGCTCCCCGTATCATAATATTTTAAGCGATCGTGTGTGCGATCGGTTTAACAATCCAGTATCCCTCAATTACTGTTTTTGATTACGGTAATTCGTAATTTAATTGACGCCATTTTATGGCTCCAGTCATAAATTCAATTTATATCAAATTATTAACTTTTAAATTATTAAATTTTAAGATAGCCTATTAACCTGAGCGTTTACAGAATACATCTTCGACTCAAATTACTTATGTTTCTATATATTATCGATATTAGATCGTTGTTGTCACCGGAAATTTAATGAAAATGGCGTACAGTACCCCTTTAAGACATATTCAACGAATAATAGATAATAATGGTTTTATTCATCAATTATATTCGCGGAGGTCCCTTTGCAGAGATTGAATACCACAATAAAATTTTTGCGGAAGTCCCCATACATGTATATACGGTACATGCCCATGCATGCCCGGAGGTCCCATTATAATTTATGAATAAGATGAAGAATATTGAAGTTATTCATTAACTATAGCACCTACATGTACTCCAGAAGAATGCTGTGTGCATGGGAATCCGATCGCGCAAATTAAATTGCGGATGTCCCTCAACTATATAAGCATTCACAATTCACGGAGGTCCCTCTAAATTGGCAAAACATAAAACTTTAAAGAAGGAAAATAGTGTATACTAGTATACTACTATTGGCTATTTATTACATATTCTTCAACGAATAGTAACTAATAATGGTTTAGTTCATCAATTATATATTCGCGGAGGTCCCTTTTGTGGAAGGACCTCTGCGAATTATGAATACGTGTTGAGGGACCTCCGCAATTTAATTTGCCTGATCGGGACATGTGCGCAGCATTCTCCAGGAGTATATATAAAGGCGCTAGCTAATGAATAATATTATTGAATTGAACGAATAACATTTATGCAGTATGTTTCATTTTATTCACAAATTTAAGGGGTACTCCTGGCATATACAGGGACATATACATGTATTGCGCCAAGTGAGCTACTTGAATATAATTGATAGAACAAGCCACCATTATTAATGTTTGTGTTGTTTTTCATTTAAAATAGAATATTGACACACACACACGTTTACAGCTCAGATGTACTCATTACAAAGCTGTAATATTTCGTTAGCTTGTTATTTTATTTCCGTTCAATTCGATACAGTACGTGTTCCAAATCATTTAAAAAATAGTTCATTTCATTTATTTACACATCAGCACACCCTTAAATACACAATGCATCGCCCATTGCCTATTATTTTATTTGTGCTTGGTATATGAGTCTGACCCAGCTCAGTTTAATAGTTAGTGGGCCGACCTCTGAGCTACACCTTCAATACGTGTCTGTCATTTGCAGAATGAGGTCCCCAGAAGGTGAATTTGGTGACGCTATCCCGCATAGCGGGCTAGCATCACAAAATTCACCCTCTGGGGACCTCATTCTGCTAAGGCCCTCAACTGCTATGGTAGACCTACCGGTAGGATCAGATTGAAGTTCCCCAGTTGAAATTGATGATGTTCACCCATTGGGTACCTCAATTATGAATTTTATCTTCTGCAAATTAGGGGATATAGAAACTTCCTAGAAGGGAAATGTAACTAAGAACAATGTTAATTTGATACTATAGATACTTCCCAGAAGATGAGGCCTAAGCAGAATGAGGTTCCCAGAGGGTGAATTTGGTGATGCTCACTAAATTCACCCTCTGGGGACCTCATTCTGCAAATGACAGACATGCTATTTGCAGGCTTGGTATCGGTCAGACTTTGTGTCTCAATCGGCATTCCCAGTACCATGAGCATTCTGAATCAACCATCTATACCACGATCAGTGCTTTGAGAACGATTCCTGAAGCAAAAGTATCTCAGACAATTTGTAAAAATACGTACTGGGCAAATTTCGTACCTCTGCTCCTTTCCTAATGTCATGACCACGGATGACATGCTAGGCACACCGTCGGATCAGGAACTGATGCTAATGGCTGACCCGTGCTCATGTTAAAGATCCCTACCGTTGTGTAGAAACTAGTCACTAGTTTGGAAAAAAATCATGGACAAATTGGTCTAACTGTTTATAATGACTTGTGGGTTTCCTAAACAGGGCCTGTATACCAGTAGATATATATTCAAAGGTACAATGTACTTGTCTTGAGGGCTGATTGAAATGCTACTGTATGGTAGGGAGTCATTTAATACATATGGATGGACAACAAATTTGTCTCGGCCATAAAATCAAACTTTATCTGTAAAATCTCTGTCATAAAATCATAAGTTGACTAAAAAGACCGGATCATGCAGTAATGCTCTAAATAATCGACTTCTTAACCACAGAAGAATTATGGGTAACTTTTCAGGATTTAGTCACTATAGATGGTTTCAGGATTTAGTCACAGAGCTTTCCGATGAATGGCAACAAGCCATATTTCCGACTAAATGCTGAAAAGTTACCCATAATTCTGCTGTGGTTAAGGAGTTCATTATTTAGGGCATTACTGTATAACAGTAACTAATGGTGCTCAAAGCTACAATCTATATTTCTGCATGATCTTCCAGAGCTCATTATCCAAAAAGGCACCAAAGTTGGCATAGAATTCTATAAAATTGCATTCTAAAAATAGAAAAATTCAGCAGCTGGGTGCCTAAAACATATGGTATCTTAAACTTCCCAACATTGTGTCCCAAAAACATGAAATTATCATGTCACTGACCTCTTCAGCCATAATATGCCTTTGAAGACAGAAAAAAAATTATCTTTCAGAAATTTGGAAATGTGAAAGCCTGATAAATTTTTCGAACACCTGAAAATGGAACATTATTACACAATACGTAAAACTGGACTAACTCTGTTGTAGATTACACATCTAATCAGACAAGAGCTCTGTGTCACCATAGCAACCACTAAGAAATGTGATATCTAAAGTGGAGGAGAACCATGCAATTGAGATCTGAAACCTGAGGATATTCAAAGAATTATATCACCATGGCAACCAGTTGCTTCCATGATGACCACTTTTATAAGTGAACTCTCTGATTAGGGGATAATCAGTTGCTGACATAATGACTTGCAGGTATCACCATGGAAACCACATGGAGAGAGAGAACACTGGACATAAATCTGGGAAGATTCTTGTTTCTCCTGGATAATGTTTGATCTGCAGGCATTATCGTGTGCTTGATTACTTCCTTGTGCTGAATTTAAGTTAATGGGAGATGAATTTTCTTGCCATTAAATCCTTTTTGCTGGTATCTGTTGGACTTCTTCTGTAAACCTATTCTTTGCAATCGTATCTGCAATGAACTTGAGTCCACTTGAGCCAGGATCATATATCGTCAGCGCTTCAATCGACAGTACAGATTGTTATACACCGAGAGATGAGGACAGTGACGAGGAAGATGTTGACGATAGAGATGCACATCTTCAGTCGACACTGCGATATTCACAGACGAGAGGCAGGAATCCAAACGCCGATAGCGGTGATGAGGATGTGATTATTTGTCGAGATGAGGCAATAGATATTGAAGACTCCGGTGCTGGGAAGGATAAACCTATTCAATACAAAAGACAATCTGCGTTACGACTACTTATTGTTTCCAGCAAAATACGTAACTATTCATCGGTGCGGCAGGCTCTGCTACCTAATGTTACCTTAGTGCAATACAAATATGACACATCTTCATTGGATGGTATTATGGGTGAGTTTAAACTTGTACAAGTTATATATAATTGTTTATTGTGGATTCATTTAAGAAATGGATGTTCATTTGTTTGAGTTTCATGGAATATGGATGCATGTTGATCTGTTATTTTGTCTGTATATACTCTTTGCCAAATATTTGTATACGAAAAATTGCACGGTCGGTTTACATATATTATTGGTGACGCTACAAACACAAATTAATAGCTTACTAAAAAAAAATGAAAATACTTTGTTTTTAAATTGAATCTTTGAATTTGTTTTTGATTGAACTTGTTGCTCAATTTAGCCCAAAAAAAAAGAACACATACCGGTATAAACAGAACAAAATTAATGATTATATATATTTTTTTTGTCAAAGCTTTTAAAAACTAACCCCATTATAACATCCGCCGGGGTACCCGATTCACCAAATTTGGTTGAAATCTGTCCATGGGTCTGCGAGAAAAATCTCGGACAGACAGATCCATATATATAGCAGCCCTTGAAATTGCCATTTTTCTTCTACGGCATTGCATTAGAATTGCATGAAATTCTATATGGGGTTCTATGCTTTTTTCACAGTATCACCTTTTGCTGTATTAATTTGCTGTCTAAATATATACATTGTATAATTATACGCCATGTGGTTTTTATGAGACAAATATCATGTCAGTAATTACTAACAAGAAAAACTCTATTGTTACATATGCTACAGAGAAAACATACCGGTAGCAGATGATATGTAGTACATTAAATACACAAGCTTGGATATAGTGTGTCTGACATTTGCTGAATGAGGTCCCCAGAGGGTTAATTTAGTGATGGGATAGCATCACCAAATTCACCTTCTGGGAACCTCATTCTGCTTTGGCCTCATCTGCTGTGGGAGACCTAGAATCAGATTGAATTTCCAGGCCCAGTTGAAATTTGTTGATGCTCACCCATAATCACCTCGGTTATGCATTCAATCTTCTGAAAATTAGGGGATATAGAAACTGAAAAGAAGGGGAAAAAGTATCCAAAAACAAAGTTAATTTGAAACTATAGATACAGAAGATGAGGCCTAAGCAGAATGAGGTCCCCAGATTGTGAACTTAGTGATGCTAGCCCACTGTGCAGGGTAGCGTCACTAAATTCACCCCCATACACACTATTTCAAGGCTTTGGTGCATGATAAATATAAATAATATATATGAGTATGTAACAGATTATCTTAGGCTTTGGTGCATGATAAATATAAATAATAAATATGAGTATGTAACAGATTATCTTAGGCTTTGGTGCATGATAAATATAAATAATAAATATGAGTATGTAACAGATTATCTTAGGCTTTGGTGCATGATAAATATATATAATAAATATGAGTATGTAACAGATTATCTTATTCCAGGATTGATTTCTCAGAGTTTGGGTTCGAAGAAAGTCTCGAGTCTGGGATTCCTGCTCAGCTGCTCTTCTTCGTGCATACAAATATGTGGTAAAGAGGACAGATATCTCTCCAGAGAATCGTTCTCCGAGTCAGAGAATGTACGCAGCTTCTTCTCCAATCTCGTGGAGAAACACGTCGACATCAGGGATACCAACAGGAGGATTGACTTCCTGGCATGCTCGGCAATACAGAGTAATGACGTGGCTTTCCTGACCTCCGAACTACAGGGTATTACTGATGTAAGTACTGGTACAATTAATACGGTAGTGTAAACTTACTATTTATTGAGATTTTCACAGTTTTGAACTAGGAACCAGTCTATGCAACAAGAGACACTGAGGATGAAAGGGTCACTCTCACCAAAAAAGTGCTGAAAGGTACACATGTTTTGAAAATGTGCTGAAGGGTACACAGGTTTTGAAATCTCCTATATGACATTTAGTTTTTTGCATCTGCCATGATTTCTGCATCAGAGAATAATTTGTTTACGTTCCATTGGTAATTAAAATGAACTCAATTCAAACTGCTAAATAGGTGCCTGACTTTCAGGAACACAGTTGAAGTACTGCATTAGTCCCGATAGCAAACCCTGTGTACCCTTCAGCACATTTTTAGTTGATAGTGACCCAATCAGCAACACTGAGTTAGCATCAATAAACAGACAGAAGAGACACAACAATAGCAGACGACAGCTTCGATAACTAGTCTGGAAATTGTGTGTCAGTCATTTGCAGAATGAGGTCCCCAGAGGGTGAATTTAGTGACACTATCCTGCACAGCAGGCTAGCATCACAAAATTCTCAAAATTCACCCTCTGGGAACCTCATTCTGCTTAGGCTTCAACTGCTATGGGATATCTTGGATTAGATTGAATTTCCCAGTTGAAGTTTGCCCATTAGTCACCTCGATTATGTATTTTATCTTCTGAAAAAATGGGGATATAGAAACTGAACAGAAGTGGATAAATAACTAAAAGTTAATTTGAGCCTGTAGATACTTCCCGGAAGATGAGGCCTAAGCAGAATGAGGTCCCCAGAGGGTGAATTTAGTGATGCTAGCCCACTGTGGGATTGCATCACTGAATTCACCCTCTGGGGACGTTATTCTGCAAATGACAGACACACTATTTTAAGAGTTCATTGTTTAATGTTCATACATGTATCTACTTTGAGATGAAAGACAATTATTAAAATATACTTTTGCTTCTGTGAATTTCAAATCCCTGCGTGAATTACAAGCTGAGATAGTTTATAATGGAGCGGTACCTACGGATAGGTGAATTACAAGCTGAGATAGTTTATAATGGGGCGGTACCTACGGATAGGTGAATTACAAGCTGAGATAGTTTCCTGCATTAGACAGGTTCCAGTCCCATTTGAACCAGCTGCCTGATTCATAGTATCTCGACCCTTTTCTGCTTAACTGCATGTATGTTTAACCATTCCATGATTGGAGCTTCCTGAAATTTTGCGAAAACCCTGTGCCAATGCATTCTCTTATATATGCGTGTCTCCCATAGGGATCCTCGTATATAGTAGAGAATACATTGACCTAACAAAAGTTAACTTAACCATGTAAGCCAGTGCATTCTTTTACCGGTATATATGCGAGGCTCCCTATGGGAGACTTGCATGTTTAGGATAATGCACTGGCACAGGATCTTTAACCCTTTACCCAACAAACCGGCCAAAACCGGCCAAATAAAGCTTCAACAGCCTAAAATATCTTGGGTCTGTCTCAATAAAACCATACAAATATGGATATCATTGGAACCGGCTCCTTGACCACATTGTGATAGTTACAGTTATACCCTGTGCCAATGCATTATCTTATATATGCGAGTCAACCATAGGTCGCCTCGCATATATAAGAGAATGCATTGGCCTAAAAAAAAATCTTTTTTTAACACTTTTTACCATTTTTTCTTACATTCTTTAACAATTTTATAATATTTAATGTGTCACAGGGTCGTTCTGTTGGGTAAAGGGCTAATTATGCAAAATCAATAGTGATGAGCCGATGATAGCCCAATGGTTGATGAAAATAATCTGTTTGAATTTATATGCACAATATGCTTGCAGATTTTATTAAAGCCATCCCCTACTATATTCAACGGAAAATATCCAGCAATTGAATGAATTTGTGTCAGGGATGATTGCAAAATACACTAATTAAATGTACTCTATGAACAATGTAAAACAATATGGTAATTATAATAAAATGAGTAGATGGCTTCAGCCTTTTACTCATTTTCGTTATAATTATCAGGTTGTTATACATCATTCTTTGTGTACGTGAGTGAATATAACTCTCATTCATGACTCATTCTTTTATTGGATATTTTCGGTGGTGTATAGTTGTAGATGGCCCCATAAATGGCTGGATTAAGGGACAGTCTCCCTTTAAACGTCTGCTGTATACTGAATAGCCAGAGTATTGGATGCAAAATCGCTGTAACACTATAAAAAGTTATTTTCATCGTCTGTATGTGTTTATACCATAGGTGTACTTGACTTTGAAACAGTAGTGATATGGGTTTCGATGAGTGTAAAAATCTACCTTAGACTCCGAAGAAATAAAATAAGAAATAGGGTCTAATTGAGTATTATCAACAGATGCACGCAGCTGACATCAGCGAAAACTGAGACGGTGTGTATTATTATGTTTCTTGATAAAATTGACATTGAAATCCACCAAGTAGACACATAGGAAATCATTTAAAATTTGTCCTAATTGAGTATTAATATTTTTTTGCAGGTTGGTGTTAGTATATCTCGAGATGTGTCTGGATGTGAGATCCAGTTCCCTGTTATCGATGGAGAAACAGGGACACCAATACCTTCTAACATGTAATATTATCTACTTATTATTTTATTACCTTGTCAACACTCCCCAATACCCCTCTCCTCTGTACAACAGTGCACGCTCAGCAATCTGCCTACAGTAATGCCCTAAGTAATCGACCCCTTAACCACAGCAGAATTATGGGTAACTTTTCAGGATTTAGTCGGAAATATGGCTTGTTGCCATTCATCGGAAAGCTCTCAGTGAGAGCTTTCCGCAAGCCATATTTCCGACTAAATCCTGAAAAGTTACCCATAATTCTGCTGTGGTTAAGGGGTCGATTACTTAGGGCATTACTGTATAACAAAACCATATCTGGAGATTGTTCTGCTTATATTATCTGAGCAAAGCATAACATCAAGTTCTGGCTATCTATATTGTTAATTATATATTACCCATTTCATAAAGGGAGCTGCGCTGGTGCAGCATTAAATATCATGTGCCAGTGGATTCTCTCATATATGCAAGTCTCCCATGTAAATATTGTTACGCAAATGTATTCTCTTATATATGCTAGGCTCCCTATGGGAGACTGAATGCATTGGCACAGGTTGATCGCAAAATTTCAAGAAGCTCCAGTCATGGAAGAGTTAATTACATGTACATCAAGCGCTCAAATCACAGTTTCTGTAACTAGGACCCAGTCAGGTTTGAGAAAAATAATGATATATATGAACAAACTTGTTCTTTTGTTTCTTACACAGCCACATAAATAAGACCATAATAAGTCCATAATAAAATAATATTAGTTTGTTTACAGTCACCCGACCTACCTATACATGTATCGGTACTGACCTCAAAAAGCACTTACCCAAATTATTTCGTTGGACTTTTCAAGAATTGTTTTTTCTTCGATCCACTGCCTGAGGTATACAAATAATTGCACTTGTCTTCATTTCGGTACCAGTATGAGCTAAAATTTAAAGTGACATGCCAAAACTCCAAAAATTTATCACTTGCCTTGATAAAAGTTCATTTTAGCAGTTCAAACCTATAGGCTGGTCTCTGTATTTCCTACCTACCTACATGTAGTAACATAGAAACATCTCGGTATGTGACTGCAAACATAGATATTTTAATCGTGGCCTCATTATACCCCCACCCTCCTCCCGCCATATTGCATTATTTGGGGGGGGGGGGTATAAAGGAATCAGCTTGACAGTCCGTCTGTCTGTCCATAAACACAACTTTGTCCGAGATTTTATTTATACATTATTCTGTAAATTTTTTTTAAACATGGCACAGATATTTAGTACCATAGAAATGGAACCTGTGCACCTGGAATTATGATGGCTGTCCAACTTTATTGTGGAGTTATCCCCCTTTTTCAACCTAAACATTTTTGCAACACTCAAATGAGTATATCAGTCTGTCCATCAATGTGTGCGTCCGACTTGCCTTTCCAGAGTATAATTTGAGAGTGCGTAAAACATTTCCTCCATTGTTTGCCATGGGTGATATCCTTAGTCCCTTTGGGACAGTCCACCTCTAATTTCTACACCTGCACTATTCTCTCATTGCAGATTTGCAGGGAGTTTATATTTCAACCTCGACAAACTCCGTAATTGGAGTGCAACACACACCCAACAGACCCTCGCAGGATTCGAAAAAATCAGAACAGTTGGAAAAGGTAAGTATCTTCTAATCTCATAGAGCTCAAGCAGTGTCAGTTTTATTATAAATAATTTCAAACACTGAAACCCAGATATTTGTGCAAAGTGGCACATGGATCATTGCCAAATGGGGAAGTGTTCTAAAATAGTGACATATGTTGTCTTAGCTACATGTAGTTTGTTACTGAAAATAGATATGAATTATTCTGTTGACTGATGGCCTGGAATCTATATTAAAAAAATACAAGAGTGATCCCATCTTTAAAATTGGCTTGAATATGTATTCTACGCCACTAATTATACCACCCGCAATAGTCTGTGGGGGGCCATTTTTTTTTTTCCGAGCTTATATTTTCACATATTTTGTAAATTTGTTTAATACTTTGCACAGATATTTATCACCATGGGAACCTTTGAACCTGTGATTGTGAGGTCTGTCTGACTTTATTTTAAAAAAATCTGGATCAATCCCTGAATGTTTCAGGTGCTTATGGAGCTGCCGTGCTCTACAGAAAGAAAGATGACGACTCCCTCGTCATTCTTAAGGAGATCAACATGCACGATCTGACAGCATCGGAGCGACAGATGGCACTAAATGAGGTGGGTGGGTAATAGATAACAACCTCTAATAAAGTGGGTTGTTGTCAAGCAGGTATTATAGTCTTATATCTACGTAAACATTTGCAGGAAACAACTAGATTGTTTTGTATTCCGTATCATGGAAACCTTGACGGCAAACAAATGATCTTGAGTTGAATCCCTGTAGTGGTTTTAAATCATATCTTTGTATGGTTTTATTTGGATCTAAGCAAAACAGAAATAATATAATATATTGTTCAGCCAGTTTTGTTGCACTAGAAATGTTTACAATTGATGTGGTAGAATAGAAATTCAGCTCTCAGAATTTACATGGACTCCTCCGAAATTAATCCTTTATTTACTAAATACTCATTGACATATAGTTCCCTTAGGAAATGTTCAGATGATAAGTTCAACAAACTTCCATCGGTTGTTTGTTGAACTTATCTGAACATTTCCCACCAATGAATAAGAATTCTTCTTCACTTGTATTATCTTTTTGTCTGGCTGATGCCTGCTCATCCTTCCAAATGAATAATAGACAAGTCCAATGTATACTGTTGTAACTGAATGGGGAAAATCCATTTAGTAAAGAAAAGTTAAATGAAAATGTTGCAATGTTATCCACATTTGAATCTGTTCAATATTTATGTGAGAACGAGGATTAATGTTCAGAACTTCTGATAGTAAGTTCAATAACTTTACTCATTTGAACATTTTCTGCAACAAATTGCATTATCAAGACAACCCTTCAAATGAAAAATAGACTATTCCAATGTATACTTCTATAACTGAAAAACAGAATCCATTTACTGATGAAAGGGATATGCCTGTGTGGAGTTATCTGAACCTAAATAAGTTGTCAAGGTTTATATTTTACAGGTTTATATTTTATAGGTGAATGTCCTGGCAATGTTAGACCATCCAAATATAATCAGTTACTATGACAGCTTCGAGGAAGATGGCGTCCTTATGATAGAGAGTTTATATTTTACAGGTGAATGTCCTGGCAATGTTAGACCATCCAAATATAATCAGTTACTATGACAGCTTCGAGGAAGACGGCGTCCTTATGATAGAGATGGAGTATGCTGACGGAGGGTGAGGCTCAATTACAAATTATGTACTACATTTTCGGGACCTGTGAATTGAATTGATATATTGTAGATTGCTGGCAAATTAAACAAATTCTTTGATTTAATTCTGGTTATTTTTTATATATGATATGGCAAAGAATTTTATAAAATGTTTTGAATTATGATCATCAAATTAATTACCCTGTATGTTGTTAAAGATTATAATATCCGCTCCTGATTTATAGGGTTGGTTAGCACAGTGGTTCCTTGATTTTAGAACTCTTTCTGGCTTGCACAATATGAAACATTAGGCTGGTAACTTTTTTGCCAATAGCGGCGTCTAGTTATTCACAAATCTTTAACTCTCTAGGCTAAGAACTTCTTTTATATCTCTTCTGTAACATCCTAGGAGTAACTTATACAATTTTGTTCTTCTTTTCTAGAACCCTCGCTCAGTTCCTGTCAAAACAGGATAAGCCCCTGGAAGAGAAAGAGATCTTAATAATGTTCCAACAGATCATATCTGCAATCAGACACATGCATGAACACAGCATTTTACACAGGTAGGACAATTGGGCTGATTTCAACATTTCACTGCAGTTATCAGATATTTGCACGAAACGCAGTATACCACAAAGGTTGGAAATATATGGCTGACTAGAACATATCAATGCAGTTATCAGACACTCAGATGCATGTACAGAGGCTATATAGGAATCAGCTTGTCAGTCTGTCTGTCTGTGGATGCAAATTAGTCTATTCCTACAGTTTTCAGTTAATTTTTTTTTAAACTTGGCAAAGATATTTAGTATCATGAGAACCTTTGTGATATGCGATTATTCAGTCTGACCTTTTTAGTGGAGTTATCCCCTTGTTCGACTTTTCACAACAAGCATAATTTTGTCCGAGCTTGCATTCATTATGTCTTTTTTTCTCAAAATAAACAAACATGTTAATATCGCTCCCCTTAACATAGTCAAATTGCATTGTGATTGGGGGGGGGGGGGGGGGGGGGGCGATATCCTTAGTCCCATTCAGTCCTACCTCTAGTTTATTTTGATTTAAGAAATTGCTAAATGAAAGTCAAGTCAGCATGAAATTAATTTCCCTGTTCATGTTTCAGAGACCTGAAGACCTACAACATATTCATGACTAAAGAAGGTGTGATGAAAGTCGGTGACTTCGGAATCTCCAAGATGCTTACATCGGTGAACCGAGAGGCCAACACGGTCATCGGAACTCCTTACTATATCAGTCCTGAAATGGTAAGAAAGCTTAAATTATTAATTATTTTCTCAGGTTACTTTCAATTGGCATTATATGGTTTACTCTGGTATCAAGTAGTCAGAAATAGGATCACATGATTGATTCATGAATAAAAAATGGTGGCCCAAATGTTTGCCATCTCTTGATATACTATCTGCTACAAACGAACATTGTGTTTATACTTAGTCTAGAGCAGACACTATTAGTATGTCAGAAACTGAATAAAATGGACAATAGCCTTCTTAAATTTTAGCCTGAAATCCTGAATTTATCTTAAACTTTAATAATCGAAGACCAAATGTTAGGATTAAGTGTGGGAGAGGGATGCAAACATATAATGGATTTAGTTCCTATGCATTCCATTAAAGACCTCCCTATGCCCCTACCCCCACTGTTGAGTTTCTAACGTGGAGCAATACATTTCATTCCCTGCCACCCTTGATGGAATTTTTATACGCCTCTTCTTATTTTTTAAACGGGACCTATTATGTTATTGGTCTGTCCTTCCATCTGTCTGTCCGTTTGCTTTTTTCATATCTGGATGATAACTTTATTAAGTCTGAACTGAATGGAATGAAATTTGGTATGTGGGTTTACTAGTACAAAATAATGGTCCAGTTCAAGTTTGGATTTTGTCCACCAATTTTCATCGAAGTTATGGTCCTATTTGTTGGAATTTGCACTCAATTTTTGTTTCCAGATGATAAATTTAGTAAGTTTGAACTGAATGGTATGTGAGTTTACTAGCCTAAATTACAGGTCAAGTTCAAATTTGGGTTCCGCCCGCCAATTTTCACCACAGTTATGGCCCTTTGTTAAAATTACATTGGGCATATTTTGCCATGCCCTGGTGATGCTCTTGTTCTTTCTGTAATTCTGAAACATGACATTATCAACTCTTGAAAAAATGCAAAAACTTTATATTTTCGACTCAAAATTGTTAATTAAGTTTACAGTAAATTTTAGTGAAAATGACTCTTCTGAGATTATCACTTTTTAGTGTGAAGGGAAGCCATATTCTGATAAATCTGACATCTGGGCTGTCGGATGCATCCTGTATGAGATGGCCTGCAGGCAGAAGACATTTGAAGGTTCAAACCTACCCGCTCTAGTCAACAAAATAGTGAAGGTTTGTATATGAGTGGTATGGATTGTGAAAGTGAATAATATTGTTAAAGGTCCAAATAATTTTCAAACCCCCAGATAATTTATATGAAATATATGCTCCATTATATACCATTTGAAATAGTAAGATCCAAAACATTGTATTGTCAACTTATTCGGTGTAATAAACTGTGAACATGTTGTTTTTGTTGAGATATAAACTTGTGTTCTGAGCTCAAGTTTCATTTTTCCAATGGAAGGGGAATATAACTATATCTTAAGATATAGAGTTATTCCCCTTCCATTGAAAATACATTTTTAGTTTAAATTATGTTGCATTCTGGGAGCCATAACGGGGGAAATATTTCTATGATTTCAGCTGTTTTCTATTTCTCTATGGGCACCTTCTGAGACACATACGTTTAAAATGGTGATGAATTATAGTATTTTAATCATATTTTATGGCACAGATTGTTATTAAAACCCTATATCAAGGCACTATAAAAAAAAATAATCAGTGACTCGAAATTAAGTGGGCCTTTAACAAACAAAATCATCTGCTGCCAAATAACATTTCATCACTTAGAGAAGAGCATGTTTGCTAAGTTTACGTATACTTGTTTTATATTCAGTTTGAATTATGTAAATGGCTCACTGTTTGCCAAAAAAATAACAAGGTACTTGTGTCGATTATCAGTAAATCATTTATTAACCCTTCACCCAACAAACCGGCCAAAACCGGCCAAATAAAGCTTCAACAGCCTAAATTATCTTGGGTCTGTCTCAATAAAACCATACAAATATGGATATCATTGGAACCGGCGCCTTGACCACATTGTGATAGTTACAGTTATGCCCTGTGCCAATGCATTCTCTTATATATGCGAGTCGACCATAGGTCGCCTCGCATATATAAGAGAATGCATTGGCCTAACACTTTTTACCATTTTTTTTTACATTCTTTAACAATTTTATAATTTTTAATGTGTTAAGCCAATGCATTCTCTTATATATGCGAGGCGACCTATGGTCGACTCGCATATATAAGAGAATGCATTGGCACAGGGCCCTTCTGTTGGGTAAAGGGTTAACAAATCAACCATAAATTGAACATTACACATGTAAAAGGACAATCAAATACATACAACATTCATAATTATGTTTGCATTTTCATTTTGTCGTGAGTTATCAACCTTAGTTTATAATTTTTTTGTGATTTTGTTTTTCCGGATTGATAACTCAAACAGATATGAACGACTTCAATAATTTTTTAATTTATGCATGTTTTATTTAAGAAATGAATACAGTGTGTGTGTGTGTTATTGTGGGATACGGCGCTGAGGTCTTTGAGGCACATTGTGTACATGTGCCCCCAGTGACCACAGCGTCGTATCTCCCAATAACACACACACACACTGTTTTCATTTTTTATATTTATATAGCTTTTTGATAATGTATTCCCATAAAAAAGTTGAGTGTATTCTTAATTATTATTACAAAATCTGCCGGTAATTTGAGACTGGCCCAATATAAGATTTCCAAACTCTTAGCTACAATAACGTGATCGATATAAATAACTGGCTTCAGATGCAATTCGGCTGAACTTTTAGCAAGTAATATTGTACTCTGTTAAAATCAACTTGAGCTTTATTCACAAATTTATTTAGAACATTTTTCCTCTTCTCAGGGTCAGTTTGCGCCAGTTAAGGACAATTACACTGAGGAATTTAAGGACCTGATTATGGAAATTCTGCAACAGGACCCGGACCTGAGGCCCTCAGCCACACAGCTGTATGAAAAAATACCACAGGTAAGGACCCGGACCCGTACCTGAGGCCCTCAGCCACACAGCTGTATGAAAAATTACCACAGGTAAGGACCCCGGACCCGGACCTGAGGCCCTCAGTCACACAGCTGTATGAAAAAATACCACAGGTAACATATATGTGCTGTGTGATTTAATCCTTTCCTTATCAGGTTCCACAACTTAAATAACTTCATCTGTTAATTCCAGCACCACCTGTTTGGGAAGAATTATAACCCTTAATAAAGATCCACTTAATTATCGAACCCCCAGATAATATTATATAAAATATATGTGACCCGCCATATCAAATCCAGTCGCAAGTCGGGATTTTTTTACCCTGTGCCAATGCATTCTCTTATATATGCGAGTCGACCATAGGTCGCCTCGCATATATAAGAGAATGCATTGGCCTAACAATTTTTTACAATTTTAATAATTTTTTCTTGTATTCTTTAACAATTTTATAATTTCACCCATACAGAGCCCCAGACAAACATGAGCAGACGACACTCTTCTATATGCTTCTATATATGTGTGGGGCTCCCTGCAGGGTAATGGATGTTTTTGTCCCCCGAAAAAAAATTTCGGGGGACTATTAAAATAGCCGGTGTCCGTCCGTGCGTCCGTCCGTGCGTCCGGAAATGGTTTCCGGATGATAACTTTAGTTTCGGTTATTAGATCAAAAGCAAATTTCATAGGTGTGTTTATCAGGCCAAAATAAAGGTCAAGTTCGAATATGGGTTTGCTCCGCCCATTTTTGCGAGAGTTATGGCCCTTTTTTGACTTAGAAAACCCCTGAAAGTTGGTTTCCGGATGATAACTTACAGCTCAAGTTTGAATTTCGGTTTAATCCGATAATTTTTGCGAGAGTTATCGCCCCTTTTTTGTCCGCTGACCCGACATATAAAAAAAACCCCAAAAGTTGGTGTCCCGATGATAACTTTAGTAGAGTTAATCAGATTTAAACCAAATTTGGTATGTGTCTTTCTCCCAGCAAAACACAGGTCAAGTTCGAATTCGGGTTCCGCCCGCCAATTTTCACCAGAGTTATGTCCCTTTTTTACTTAGAATTTTTGCCAATTTGAGGTTTCCGGATGATAACTTTAGTAAATGTGTACTGAATGAAATTAAATTTGGTATATGTAGGTTCACTAGCACAAAAGACAGATCAAATTCGATTTCGTGTTCCGCCATGCCAATTTTTATGCGCAAACAACGGTTGTATCAAGCCGATGCTTAGAGGCGGACATGAGGTCTACCGACCTTTTATTCGACTTGTTTTACTTAGAAAATTTCTCATTTTTTCGGTTTCCGGATGATATCTCAAGTTTGGATCCTTTAATTGCAAATACCGTTTTTATGTGGATCAGTCATATCACGATACAGGTAAAATTCGAATGATTTTTCTCAGAGTTATGGTCTTTTCGACTTAGAAAATTAAATTTTTCTTGTAATTTTCTTCATTTTATGCCAATTTGAGGTTATATTTTGACTTTAAGAGTTGTTTTAAGATTTGGTTATTTGTACGCATGTCAGTAATGAGACAATGCACAAGTGTCTTATCCATATAGTATACTTCTACAAAGCCTCCGCTCCAAATGAAGCCACCGGTTCGGGGGACACTGTGGCCGAGCGGCCTTTTATTTATTTTATGTCCTAAAAATTGTAAGATACATTTATTTTTTTTAAATGATAAAAAATTGTTAGGCCAATGCATTCTGTTATATATGCGAGGCGACCTATGGTCGACTCGCATATATAAGAGAATGCATTGGCAAAGGGTAAAAAAATCCCGACTTACAACTGGATTTGATAAGGCGAGTCACAAACCATTTGAAAGAAGAAGCTCCAAAACATTGTATTATTAACTTATCCCGTGTAATAAACTGTAAACATTTTGTTTTTATTGAGATAACGACTTGTGTGTTCTGTCCTCAACTTTCATTATTCTCAATGGAAGGGGAATAACTCTATCCATCTTAAGATATAGAGTTATTCCCCTTCCATTGAAAATACATTTTTAGTTTGTTCTGTTGCATTCTGGGAGCCATAACGGGGGAAATCTTTATATGATTTCAGCTGTTTTCTATTTCTCTATGGGCAACTTCTGAGACACAGACATTTCAAATGGTGATGAATTATAGTATTTTAATCATATTTTATGGCATAGATTGTTAATAAAACCATATATCAAGGCACTATAAAAAAATCATCCGTGACTCGAAAATTAAATGGGCTTTAAATGATCAGATCCGTTATTTATCTGACCAAGAACTTCAACACATCCCCTCTGTAGTTTATGTTCAACTGAGTCACATTTTTTACATACAATAATTACAGTAATGCCCAAAGTAAGTGACCACTTAACCACAGCAGAATTATGGGTAATTTTCAGGATTTAGTCGGAAATATGGCTTGTTGCCATTCATCGGAAAGCTCTCGCCGAGAGCTTTCCGATGAATGGCAACAAGCCATATTTCCGACTAAATCCTGAAAATTACCCATAATTCCGCTGTGGTTAAGTGGTCACTTATTTTGGGCATTACTGTAAATATTAATGTGTGTCCCCCCAAAACAAAAATAACTCAATGAGAGAATTGTAACGGTATATTACGCTTGGTGTGATAAGTAACCATAATTGATAAAATAATCTACTTTTACGAAACTCCCAATTGTTCTATTGAAAGATTCTTAATTCATCAAGTTACTAGTAGAAACTTCATTCTTCATGAGCAATATTAAACTCCTATAGAGAGCATTTCAGTCTATTATTTATACAAGTATTGTAATTATAAATCATTTCTGGTCATGTAACATTAGTTCTCAAGCAAGAGATTGTAAGTATTTGAAATTGCGTAGATTAAACGATTCCCCAAATCTTGACATTAACAATAATGTCGAAGTTAATTTAACCAAATGCTCCAGCTCAATACAAATACTGACCTAAAAATCTCAATACAGTTTTGTTTTATCATCAAAGATTAAGTCACAAGCTTTAAAGAATCTCAATACCCAATTTGCTTATTACGATATTCATATGCAATTATGTTTTATTAAGAATGATTCTTCACTTGGGACCTGTGAGGAGGTATTCACCCTACAGCATCTAGTGATTACTATTAAAGGACCTTTCTAACAGCCGGAGAGGGGCCTCGGTGGCTCAATCGGTTAGGGGTACAACTCCAAGCCGTTTCGCCCTCCAGCGCTGGCGATTAGGGTTCAAATCCACATGTTTCCATCGTGGACTTTGTAACTCGAAATCGTTATCTGGTGGAGTTACCAGTTACTCGCCGATGGCCGGTGGTTTGCCGCACATGGTTGACGAGTTTATCAGCCATTGAAATCACTGTTAGATTAGTCGCAAGTGTGCGGATTTCCTCCACCACTAAAACTGGCAATGTCGTGATATGGCCTTAGTGGCTAAAGCGACAATAAACCCCAATCAATCAATCAATCATCAACAGCCGGAGAGGTGTTTGTAATTCTCTGAAGCATATTTCTAGTTGCTGTTAGATGAATGGATCGGCACATGGCTTGCAGGGGAGAACCATTAGTTTTCTTATATGTATTTGACCAATATTACATTTCATATTTTTATTATCGCTTTATGTGCCAAAATACATATATATCAATGATTTCAGTATGAGTATCTCTGCAACTCTTTTCCATAGGGGGCTCCTTAAATCTGTAAAGCTGGTAGTTTTGTTATTTTCAACATCAGTATTTAGTACGAATTCGGCATCATGTGTTAACTGGAAATGTCAGTTATAACATGACCCCATGATGACTCTGTATTCTGAATCATGCTATGACAGCGACTAGTTTCAGAGTAATTAGATCGATCTCATGGTCTTGTTATAGTAAATATGTTTTTTCATAGTCATCACACACAGATAATTGTGCTATAGATTTAGTTTTTGTGTGTTTCCTTGACAATTTAAAATTTTCAAACAAGGTATTTGCGCACAACCAATCACCTCTGATGGATATGCCTGGTTGTTATCATAAAAAAATGCTAATTTACTTTATCTTGATTTGGCAAGATTGAGTGGCGGTCTACCATTTATGGAAAGGTCTGTTTGTTAAGTTTGTGATAACATCTTGAATTTATTTAAATTTTTTATTGTAGCTTCTGAAGAGATTTGATGACTCATCAGATATTGATGATGATGTGTCAAACTCTATGGCTAATAACAGTGCCAAAATGAAAATGAGGTGAGCTATTATTATGTCTGAATTATATTTATTTTTTAAAGTGCAAATATACTGGATAAATTAGCACCAGGTTTCAATTATGGGTTTTCGTTAAATTAGCCTGAATACGTTTTGAAAGCTCAAATTAAAGATCCTGTGCCAGTGCATTCTCCCATACGGAGCCTCGCACATATAGGAGAATGCTCTGGCTTATCATGTCAAGGTAAATATTGTTAGGCCAATGTGTTCTCTTACATATGCAAGGCTCCCATTGGGAGACTTGCATATATAAGAGAATGCATTGGCACATGATTTTAGAATAATTTCAGGAAGCTACAATCATGGAAGGGTTAACCCTTTACCCAACAAAACGGCCAAAACCGGCCAAATAAAGCTTCAACAGCCTAAAATATCTTCGGTCTGTCTCAATAGAACCATACAAATATGGATATCATTGGAACCGGCTCCTTGACCACATTGTGGTAGTTACAGTTATGCCCTGTGCCAATGCATTCTCTTATATATGCGAGGCGACCATAGGTCGCCTCGCATGTATAAGAGAATGCATTGGCCTAAAACTAAAAAAATCCTTTTTTTAACACTTTTTACCATTTTTTCTTACATTCTTTAAATTTTTTATAATTTTTAATGTGTTAAGCCAATGCATTCTCTTATATATGCGAGGCGACCTATGGTCGACTCACATATATAAGAGAATGCATTGGCACAGTGCCCTTCTGTTGGGTAAAGGGTTAAGTTCATAATGTCATTGTCCCCCGAATATTTCGGAAGATTATTGTAATCAGCCCAGTCTGTCTGGGCATCCATGTAGCCATTGGTTCATTGTCCGGATGCTAACTCCAGATAAAATTATCCAATTAACATGAAACTTGTTATGAGGAATAACCTTGTCCCCCATAACTTTTCAGAGAACTATTTTAATCAACCCTGTCCATCCATCCATTCATACGTTTGGGTCTGTAACCTTATTCATATTTCAATTAATTCATTAATCTAACAATGTATTCGCATTGTTTTCCACAAGTATTAATATCTACTTATTATTCATTTCAAGCAATCAAAAAGTGGAAAAGAGGTAATGTTACATGAATCTTGTCTTAGCACCTACATCGATAATCTATCATCCTGAATGACACAATCCAAATCAAGTTTGCTCATCCACTAACAATCATCAATCCATCGATGTGAATATAACTTTCTATTTATGTTTGTTTACACAGTTTTATTATATTTTCATCAACTTTTTAATTCAAAATATAAATTGTATCCCCTCTCCCAGAAGACTGAGCATGTTATTCCACTCTCAAGATGTTTTCCTAATATCAGCACTACGTCATGACATCATATTTTTGCTTTATTTTGTTTCCTTGCATATTATTTTAACAGAAAAGGCTGGTGTTGTACATGTTAGGTTTATCTAAGTGTTTCAGCATGTTGTTGGTCGTAACAAACTGGTATAGAAAATATAATAAACACAGCAGTTAACTGTTTTGAGTATTATAAAGGTTTTTCTCCTCGGTTGAGATGCAATGATTATTTTCACTCGGCTTGCACCTCGTAAAATAATCATCCACATCTCAACCGAGGAGAAAAACCATACGCTGCTCATTTTTTATTATGGTATTGCTAATTGTAACCAGGCTTTATTTATTAACTAGATTCCCCCAACAGTCAATAATGTATATGTTGGAATGGTCTATTATTTATCTGGAGGAATGTTAAAAAGATATAAGCCAGTGTTTGCTGTCGGTGGCCATTGGCCACTTTTTTAAAGAAAGTGGCCACAAAAACTTTTTTCACCACAAATGGAGACTGAAATCTAATTAAAAAAGTGCTGAATAAATCAAACGGAGTTAGGCGACAAAATATCGCCGGTTTTTGGACACAGGTTTTGTACTTCGGATACATCATACGATGACAACCCAAATTTATTTTGTAAGGGGAGCGTTGAGTGAATGGTGATGGTTGTACAAAGGTGATTACTAATCGTCAAGAACATTATTATCTGCACTGGTTATATCATAATGATTATTATTTTGTTGATTAGGCAGTATGTAAGATGAAATATGTAAATGCAATGTCCTACAATTCGAAGTACCAGCGATGGCATGTCAGTTACGCAATGTGTCATAAACTGCCTCCCCTCTTATAACAACAACTGGGTTTCACACCATAAAAGTTATTAATACAACAATAGGTATTCAACACCTCACAATAATAAGCAACAGAACTGTTATTTTATTTCGATTAAATTAGCGATAACAACTAACACACCCATTACTTGATTAGTTGGCATACATGGTGTCAGCGATGCGACATAGAGTCAGAGAGTAATATATTTTTAAAATATAATTTAGTCATCAAGTGTGAGCCCAGAAAATGAGGATTTAATTTTGCCAAACATTTTTTAATTTGGCTTATTTTTTTATTTGGCCACTAAAAATTTCATTTGGCCACTTTTTTGGCACGAAGATTTTTCTGTCCAGTGCACACACTGATATAAGCAGATGACAGACAGAAGAAAAGATAATAGGCAAGAGCTGAAGGATATAAATTTACTGGTGGCAAATGTTCAGATAAAAAGTTCAACGAACGGCCTATGGCCAATTGTTGAACTTATTATCTGGACATTTTCCTAAGGGATAACAACTCGTCAATGAGTATTTAGTATAGATAATTAATGATATGTATAATCAGTGATGTTACTAATCTCATTCATGATATGTGAATATATTTTAACATATAGTTTTTTTTTAGACATATTCTGTACTACATGGGAATTGTCTACTCGTTATCTGATGACAAACTGACATTGTTTTTTTCTAGGTTCTGTACTACTTTTATTCATTGATTTGTTGAATGACAATAGATAGAATTTGTCTCTTTTTAGCGTCTCATTTATTGACTTGTTTGATCACAATTTTTATTTGTAGGTCCGTTCTTTATTACTTTGTATCATCGACATGCTCCATGACCCCGGTTCCTCTTCCGATCAACTGTAAAATTCGTCAGGTGAGAGTTCATAATAGACATTACTCCTAATTTAATCAAATGGCCACAGATCAACTCTTGTTAACCTACAAACATGTGAAACTATTGAATCAAATTCAGAAACGTCTATGTTAGAATTTAAATTAACTTTATATACGATGACCCTATTGGAGGTCGACTAATTCATTTCTTACCGATTGTTGTATTCTTAGTAATTAACTTCAATAGTTCCAGGCTGGGTGGTAATTATACACCCACTCTCAAAGATATGGGGGGGACCTGAACTTACTGTTTTTTTGCCTGAGTTATGGACCTTAGTTTCTCACATTTTTTTTTCGTCTGGGTCTTCTGCTGATGTTTTTTAACCATTATTTGAATGACTGATCTTAAGGAAGAGAGAATTACAGAGGTCCCTCTCAGCTGATGGCAATTTGTTTTTAATTTGCACCGTGGGGGTATGCCAGCACCGTTGGTGCAATTGCTTGTTTTCGACAGTTTGCCCTCAGTGATCCTGATGTCTCCCTGGAAACACATGATGCAACTAAGTTGCTAAAGGCGACATAACAATAATATCAGAAGTTTGCCATGTCAAAATCATTGCAAAACAATGTATGTTGAACAGAAAAGCTCCGAGTAATATTATAATATTGTGTTTTTATTTGTGGTATGTAAGATATGTAGCCGCACAGCTGGTGTTGGTTTGGGTTAAAGATTATCACACTCAAGAGGATGATGTAAGGATACCAATCGAGATCATGGCTCTCGTAATATTCTTCCACCATCCGCTCTCAGATGTCATAAATATTATCTAGGTTTCGTATTGTTGCATCCTTCATTCTTCTGTAGGTTGCTGTGGGTCCAGATCATGTGATTGTGGTGACCAATGAGAGACAGGTTTACACTTGGGGTGCTGGCAGTAAAGGTCAGTTAGGCCATGGCGACACAGAGAGCTACTCGATGCCTAAATTGGTGGAAGGACTCAAAGGGAAGTCAATAACCAGGTAGGCTCCAAATTTCTTCTCCTTTCTATTCCCTGCTTTACAAAGAAAATATAACTCATTTTATTATATGCTTGCCTATAAAATAGCAGAAAATTACCGAAATGTAAATCATTGTTTCTATCTCTTCGGAGCTACAGTGAAAAATTGCTTTTTTTTTAGTCCCTTCCTCAAATGTTTTTATTTGGATAATTTTGAGGTAAACTTTTTCTCATGCATTAACCTCCAAAATACATTGCAGTGACCCAATAATCAGTCGATTTCATTCAAATTGGGCAATTTAAATGACCTTGTATTGTACAGTAATGCCCAAAGTAATTGACCACTTAACCACAGCAGAATTATGGGTAATTTTTCAGGATTTAGTAATTTTTCATATTTAGAAATATGGCTTGTTGCCATTCATTGGAAAGCTCTCCGAAGCCATATTTCCGACAAAATCCTGAAAAATTACCCATAATTCTGCTGTGGTTAAGTGGTCAATTACTTTGGGAATTACTGTATAGAACTGCCCCGGGCATAAATAGCAAGCATTACCTGAGAAATTATCGACCGAAAAGGAAAAAGGTACCAAAAACGTTTTTGGGCTATGTCAGCAGCAACTTTGTGGAAAACCTGATGACGAACAACGAAAGCAGCTTCGAACTCATTAAGACTGACAAAGACCAGTTCTAAAATTCATTCTTTCCATGAACAATAATAGAGTGGAACAAACTGGATGACAATACAGTCAACGCCGCTGATTTGGAATCATTCAAAGCGGCTCTGGGAGACCTAAATTAGTGCTCCTCCCTCCGTCCTGCAAAAACCAGATTGGGATCTAGGACGTATATGATGCAGATACAGACAGTGGCCATTTAAAAATATACATTGAAAGGGTCTATTAATCATCTGGTGAATTGCTCATGGAAAATGAGCAGAATTGCTCATGGAAAATGAGCAGACGCCAGACAGAACAAAGGATAATGCAAATGCAGTATTCTTATACATTGGTAGGAAATGCATTCTCTTATATATGCGAGTCTCCATAGGGAGTCTCGGATACATAAGAGAATACATTGGCCTAATAATATTTACCTTGACCTTGTAAGCCAGTTCATTCTCTTATATATTTGAGGTTTCCTATGGAGACTTGCATACATGAAGAGAATGCACTGCACAGAATCTTTAATGTTGCACCAGCGCAGTGCACATATTTTATTTTACCCCCATGAATGAAGTGAATGATGGTATAATGGATTACAAGTGTCCAGTCCAGTCTGGATTTCATGTGTCTGACATTTGCAGAATGAGGTCCCCAGAGGGTGAATTGAGTGACGCTTTGCTACACAGTGAACTTATGTCAACAAACCTCATTCTGCTTAGCCCTCATATTCTATTATATGAGAGATCTATCATCTAGGATCAGATTGAAGTTTCCCAGTTGAAATAATTATGCATTTTATCTTCTGCAAATTATGTGATATAGAAACTGAACAGAAGGGAAAAAGTAACTGCAAACAATTTTAATTTTGAGACTATAGATACTTCCCAGAAGATGAGGCTTAAGCAGCATGAGGTCCCCAGAGGTTGAATTTGGTGATGCTAGCCTGCTGTGCTCGCATATATAAGAGAAAACATTGGCCTAACAATATTTACCTTGTCCTTGTAAGCCAATGCATTCTCTTATTTATTACATGATCCTACCTTTATTCCATTCAATAAACCCATTCTATAAATTGTGATATTAAACGTTCGTTTAATAACAGGAAATAGTGCCAGGTGACCTTTGACTTCCGGTTTGTGGTTTTTTACATTCCGCACGCTACGTCTCGAAATACTATGGCTTCCAATATAATTTCAACAAACTATAATGAATGAAGATTTTGAAAAGTTATGTCATTAAATATACGCCATTAAGTACGCCAAACAGTCTTTATTTATCTGGGACTATTTCTTTGCGCGGGCAAACAACGTAGAGTTGTGAGAAACGTCATCGCATGCCTTATAGAAGTTGATGTTAGTTTCGCGTCCCATTTGTTGATTTAAGTATGTTTTGTCGAGGTTTTGGATCATGTAATAAATAGAATCTACAACTCGTCCCAAGTTTATAGCGGAATTTACAAAACTCGTCCAGTAAATTAGGTCTGTACCTCGCCAAAGGCTCGGTCCAGACCTAATTTACTGGACTCGTTTTGTAAATTCCGCTATAAACTGGGGACTCGTTGTAGATCCTCTATATATGCGAGGCTCCCTATGGTAGACTCGCATATATAAGAGAATGCACTGGCATATGATATTTAATGTTGCACCAGTGCAGCTCCCGTCATGAAAGGGTTATGGTCAAAATGAAAAGCAAAATATTTGTTTTTGAAATCATTAGCCTGGAAACCGGGATACAACTTCAATATTTCTGCCACAATTCCAGTATTATTTCTACTGAATCCACTTCATCTTTGTAATCATTTGTTCTGAATCTGCATCATCTTTGTAATCATTTGTTCTGCAGGGCCTACTGTGGGGATGGTTTCAGTATCTTTACGAGTGACAATGGTATCGTGCTGACCTGCGGGGATGGAGCAAGTGGGTGTCTCGGACATGGTGACTATAATTCTCTGACACGACCTCGTCTCATCGAGGCTCTACTCAGGTAAATAACAACAATGGAAAACTACTCAACCATAACAAGCTGGACCAGTCTACTGCTGGGTTCGTGCTGCATCTTGCCAAATTTGCCAATGGCAAACAAAATTTCATTTGAAAACAATGTTGGCAAGTGGGTTTTTGATTTTGATTTTTGAACACCTTTGAGAGTCACTAAAAAACCTACAATTGACAAAACAGATATTAAAAAATGTATGGATAGTTAAAGATGCATTATCCGATTAAGGGCCCCTCAATTACTATTTACTTTGATTCAGGGGTAAAAAATATTTGATCTGAGTCGAGGAACCCACCTATCAAAGCTAAGAGTTATTAGATATAAAAATTTTATATCTATTATTTTTCACCATCGAGAATTAATAGTGGCCCAGTAAACAGTCGACGATCCGATGGTCTCAGACCAATTTGCGGATGAAGATGGATAACTCTAAAATCAAGGGGATTTATATTGATAATAAGGCCATATTTCGTCCAAATAACACGTTGCGGGTAATTTTATGTCGTTAATTTTATGTGGTTAGCATTATTTTTGGGCAATTAATCTATTCTGATAACTGAAGCAGCATTTCGAAAAATGTTGTTGTTTTTGGAATCTTGATTATATGGGGACCATCGAATTGGATTGAATACCTTTAATCGACTGGTTAAAACATGACAGTTAAAAAAACGCGATGTTCCTTAAAATTTGCAATGACGCCTGGCTGGTATAAATAATTTGTTTATAACTGGCTGTTCTTTTCTCAAGATAAATTACATCACTGCCCGAAATGTAATGATAAAATTGTTTTTACACTTAATTTTGTTTGTCTGTTCGGTCATTGTAAAAAGAAATATATTCCATGTATTTATGATGGTCGGTGTTTTATGACCATGGATTACAAGACAATATGTTAATCAGTCAAAGGGTTAAGAATTTACTTTACAGCATCTTACTCCCACTTGAAGTAGAGTTTAACCCTTTCATGACGGGAGCTGCGCTGGTGGAGCATTAAATATCCTGTAGCAGTGCATTCTATAATATATGCGAGTCTTCCATAGGGAGCCTTAAATATATAATAAGAGAATGCACTTGCTTACAAGGTCAAGGTAAATATTGTTAGGTCAATGTATTCTCTTATATATGTGAGACTTGCATATATAAGAGAACACATTGGCACAGGGTTTTTCGCAAAATTTCAGGTATGCTCCAGTCATGGAAGGGTTAAGTAGTGTCAGATGAATCCGGTGCGTGCGTTGCATTGAAATTAAATTACAGACAATAACACCAAGGCGTTCAGACAGCTGTGATGCATCCGTTACATTGTATTTGTTAGAACACACAATGGAGAGATTCTGTTTTCAACGTAAGGTGTAACGCATACCTTATATGACATGAGTCATGACGTTTCTTGCTTACTCTTTCTTGCAGCTCTTTTCGAACTGAAGGAAAATTGACTTGAATATGTCAATAAAGTGTTAGTTGTTGGGATTTCACAGGTTTTACATTATCGTAGAATTAAGTTATTACAGGTGGATTGATTTGCAATATGCATTTATTCCAATATCGAACTTATCAGCTGCATTTATTAATCGGAAATTCTGCATTATAATGCAACTTATGCACCTGTTTGAATGGTTTAACCCTTTGAGTGCCAGGTCCGATTTTTGTATTCACCCATATACCCTGTGCCAATGCATTCTCTTATATATGCGAGTCGACCATAGGTCGCCTCGCATATATAAGAGAATGCATTGGCCTAACAATTTTTCATCATTTGTTATTATTTTTTACAATTTTTTACAATTTTAATAATTTTTCTTATATTCTTTAACAGACTTATTTTGTAGGTTTAGTGCCAGGGAATCTTATGTTTTTCATGGGCATCAAAATTATTACTATGAATACTTGGTGATAGTTTTGAGTTATAACATGCCCCTAAGGTTTTATCCAGTTTGTTTTTAAATTCGCTATAGCATGCTTAAGCATACCCAAACAAAATTCAACCCAAAAAAATCTATAAATTGTTTTTTTTTTTTTTTTTTTTTTTAAATTTTTTAGGGCCGATTTTTCAGACCATAAATTAGGGCCGATGAGATCGGCCTGGCACTGAAAGGGTTAAAGCACACAGATTGTGTCAATGCAACATATGGACCAATGCAAAGGACGCAACAGATTCATCTGAACACAACTGTATGTGGTTCTTGTTATTCTGCTTTAGTCTCTAATGTTAAAGGGGTACTGTTCACTAAATCCAGTCATTTATGGGATCATCTCCTTTTATACTCCACAGAATATATACAACAAATACACTCAATGTGCTCTATAAAGGATGTAAACAACATGGTAATTCATTTTCATTATACATGTAATTACTATATGGTTTGCATCATTCATAGAGCACATGAGTGTATTTTGCACTAATCCATGGCTCAGGTTCATTCATTTGTTGCATATATTCTGTTGAGTATAAAAGGAGATGGTCCCATAAATGACCGGATTTAGTGTACAGTACCCCTTTAAACTGAGTTTCAGCATTGACACTATCATTTATTGTAGTGTGGACGTAATCGCTGCTGACTGCGGGCCTCGGCATGTTGCTGTTGTTGGCAGTAAGGGTGAGGTATACAGTTGGGGTTACGGTGGCAACGGAAGGCTAGGGCTGGGCAGCGAGGAAGACAGGTGAGTCAGATGGTGTCAACCAGACTCAAGCGATTACGAATTGGGCGACTGGCGTGGTTCAATCAGGGCAAGGACCGGTCTGGAAATAACTTTCTTAATTTGTCGATTACCTATTTTGGTGATAGAATAGGACATCGGTACAGGATGTCTTCATGTTCTGGGTTTTATCCACACATACTAGACAGAGTTATTTCCCTTGCTGGTAGCTCTGAACATATACATTTGAATTATCAACTGTTCATTTGCTGGATAAAATAGGCAGAGAAACACCCATCTGATTCCAATTTATTCAGCCTTTATTATACACTCGTTTAAGAAAGAAAAAAACAGTCATCCGTCTGTCCATTTGTTTGAATTTTTTTTTTTGGTTTCTGACCGATAACTTCAGTTTGGATTATTTGATCTGAACCAAAGTGGCTATGTGTGTTTCTCAGCCAAAAATACAGGCCAAGTTCAAATATGGGTTGAGTCCAATTATTAATTACATGAGTTACGACCCTTTTTCAACTTAATTTACCTGATTAAACCCTATCACGTTGGGAGCTTTGCTGGTGCAACTTTAACCCTTTGAGTGCCAGGTCGCCTCGCATATATAAGAGAATGCATTGGCCTACCATTTTTTTTTAATTTTTTTTTTTACAATTTTAATAATTTATTCTTATATTCTTTAACAGACTTATTTTGTAGGTTTAGGGCCGATGAGATCGGCCCCTGGCACTCAAAGGGTTAAAGATCTTTTGCCAGTGCATACTATTATATATGTGAGTCTCCCATACACAATTTGGGGGACCTCATTCTGCAAATGTCAGACACACTATTTCAAGGCATGGCCTAAGTGACACTTCTACTCAATCTATTATAAGTTGATGAAGGGGTCGGTCAGTCTTCATGTCCCATATAGCTCAATCTTTTGACTAATGAGATTGCAGTATTGCTGATAATCTGCTGTTTGTCAGTCCTTCGAATTTGGAAAACGTAGGTGCGCGATATATCGCTCGGAGCTTTTGGGATTTGCGCGCGCCTTTTTTGAGGGAGCACAATTCAAATTAACATCGATGAAATGATTACTGAATAAAGACAAACACAAGTATAATGATACACACGTATAATTCCAAGTGTGGCAACAGAAACAGAAATAAAAACATGATTATATTATACAATAGTCCACATGATAATAACATCAACAATCCCGGTGAATCTGATCACGGTAATTAGTCGACTTCCGCCTCTAAGAGCGCATGCTCATCAGACTCGATTAAAGCTTCAAACTCGGAAGTGGAATCCGAATCGCTACCGGAATCAGATTGCCAGGGAGCAAACTACTTTTAAAATTTTGATTAGTATATAGCTAGCCAATTATTGTAATTGAATAGCATCCATTCCGGATTGAATAGCTATTTTTATGGGCCTAATATCTCGGTGAATTAAAAGTAATAATGTCACACCTGTGAATTACATCCCAGTGAGCACACGCGACAGCTTGTCGGGGACTAATTTGTCACATATTATCTTTAGAATTAGCGCTTTTAAGATTGCACACTTTTGCCCTTTTAGGCAGTGTCACCATCACTATCCGACATGGATGATGATACAGTATAAACCCTAATCTAATATTCAAATGAATCGGCGAATCCCGCATGCCGAAACATCAAACGAGGCCGCCAATGAATTGACACGCTTTTTGCGGGAACTCGCACGTGCAGCAGTTGTGATGAGGTGTCACCCCAATCATTGAGTGCGAAAGACGCCGCTTTGATCTTTGTTACCAGGTTCGCAATCAACGTCATCCCTGCTGAGAAAGATACATGGTGAATAGTGTTGTTGGCGTTTAACCATTGGTGTGTTGTTTCTTAAAATCTCGTTCACTGGTTGCAATTTCCGAGGCGCGCATTTGAAATTTACGGCGTACGCATTTAATAACTCGCTGGTTTTTGGATCCGCGCGCGGCAAGGCGCGCAAGCGCAATTGCGCGCCTCAAAATCGAAGGACTGGTTTGTGAATTATAGTTGTTCGTTTTAATCTATTTTTAGTTGCCAGCCAATGAATGTTACGATTCCTGACACGATGATCGTAAAGGATTTATGTTGTGGTATTGACGGGACAATGTTCATCACCGATGTTGGCTGTGTCTTGGCGTGTGGGAACAATGAGCAGAATAAACTCGGGCTCAACAATCGACAAGGTTTTCTCATGGCGATGAAGAACATATTCACAAAAGTATGACCTCCGTATTATTGCCACCATTATCTACAAATATATGACTAAGTGAACGTTCAGACGACCATGATTCAATCGTAAGTTGAAATATTTCCGTCGTAGGAATAGTTGGACTGTGCATGCTCACATCAATATCGCAAGTCAAAAAATAATATCAAGCACTGTTTGATTTCAGATGCGAAATCATGGCGTGTTCTTGGCTACCGCCACTTGCGACGTAATCACAGTCGTGTGTACGTAAAAATCGTAGCTGGAATGATCGTAGGGTAGTCGAACACCCATGATATCATCTACGACGACATTGCAATCGTGTGAACAAACTATGCACGATTTCGTCGGGCCCGATTCCTCCATTTACGATTGTATCGTGGTCATCTGAACGGTCACTAACTGAATATTACAAATTCTAAAAATATGATTTCAAAACAGGTCGCAATTAGGCTGAGTTCTTCATTGTATGATAGCTACATGTGCAGGCCATAAATTATGTTATTGTATGTTCCATCCGTCTGTCTTTTTAGTAAGTCTGAACTGACTGGAATGAAATTTGGTATGTGAGTTTACTAGCCCAAAATACAGGTCATGTTCGAATTTGGGTTCCACCTGTCAATTTTCACCAGAGTTATGGCCCTTTGTTGGAATTACCATGGGCATATTTTGCTACGCCATAGTAATGCTCTTGTGTTTTTGTAGACCGAAGTTGAAGGTCAAAAGGTTCCAACTCCGGTCAGGGCGATGGCACGTCATAAAGTGAGCAGTGTTGACATGGGACCTAATCACAGTGCGGTGATCATCGAACCGGGCATCGTTTATACGTTCGGCAGGAATACTGAGGGACAGCTGGGTATTGGTAATGTGAAACAGAAAAATGGACCGGTTGAGGTCAAGGGCATCGAGAAGAAGATGATGAATGTGAGTGTTTGATTGTGTAAATTAATGACCCGTCACCAGCCATCAATATTTTTATACTTAATTACACTCACTGCCATGTTCTCGGGATCAAACTGTCTTATTATAGAAATTACAAGCTTAGAAAAAACTCATTCTTTTTCATTAGTCATTTAATCGACAGATGACTTTGGTTTCTAGATTTGGCATTTGGTTTAAAGTAATTTGAAACCCTCTGCTGCACCTCACAGTCAACAAACTTGCTCATCATAGGGTATTTCAATAATTGTGTATCAAACTGAGCAGCACACAAATCCAGTCGTAAGTCGGGATTTTTTTACCCTGTGCCAATGCATTCTCTTATATATGCGAGTCGACCATAGGTCGCCTCGCATATATAAGAGAATGCATTGGCCTAACAATTTTTTATCATTTTTTTTAAATAAATGTTTCTTACAATTTTTAGGACATAAAATAAAAAATATCATTACCCTGCAGGGAGCCCCACACATATATATAAGCATATAGAAGAGTGTCGTCTGCTCATGTTTGTCTGGGGCTCTGTATGGGTGAAATTATAAAATTGTTAAAGAATACAAGAACAAATTATTATAATTGTAAAAAATTGTTAGGCCAATGCATTCTCTTATATATGCGAGGCGACCTATGGTCGACTCGCATATATAAGAGAATGCATTGGCACAGGGTAAAAAAATTAATAGTTGGAAAAATCATTTGTGTTTGTTTATCAGTGATTTGTTTAGGAGGATTGAACTTCTGGATTGTTCGTATACATTCTTGTATAGTTCACATATCGTGTTTTACGAAAGAGCATAGCCGATGTTGTTGAATATTTGGCTAATGATAGTTTAATGCGCATTCTTCAATCGTTGTAGTGAATGAGTCGTAAAATATCAGTTTGAAGTAGTGAGTACATAATATGTCTTTAATATTTGGTACACACAGATCAAATTTAAAGTTGGTCAGATAGTTTTGTAAATAGCCTATATAGCGTTATTTTTGGGAGACGTGAGGCCAAGCTGTCTTTCATTTGATATGTTCTTTGATAGAATAAACATATTTATTTTTCTCAATACATGTTCACCAAAACATGTTTACAAATTTATATTGAACAATGAGATTGGAGGACAAGTTCAGTGCCCAAATATGAGTACATGTACTTCCTTTGATCTTTGATTCCAGAGACTTAGGTGTGGAGAGTTGTATACAGTTGCGAGTAGCTCTGAAAATGAGTTGTATTACTGGGGGCTGAGATTCAAACCAGCGAATACTGATGATAGCCTCAGTATCAAATCAAGTATTAACGACCATCTAAACAACATGGACGACATTCGACTCGAGAGCGTCACACCGAGAAGCAGTTCATGCAGTCAACTCTCGGACGCATCACGCGTGAAACTCGGGTCCTCTGAATCATCACAATCGAAATCGGGGGAGAAGAAGGCTCATTCTCGTCAGCCCAGCGGTTCAAGCGTTAATGCCCAGATTATGAGGAGCGACATGGCCGGCTCGCATGGTAAACAGTCAGAAGGAAACGTAGTGAAATCACACTCGCGGCAGATGAGTTCATCAAGTATACAAAGCTGTAGTGCCCTGTCTGACCATATGGCACTTAAATTAGGTAAGTTCTAGATTATATTGGTGACAGGGGTGGTACCGGGGTGGGGGTGGATCAGGGGATGGGTGGATCAGGGGGTGCTATTGAAACCATCTTAAGTCAAAATTCCATCTTCAAACTTCCCGAGTCATAATACTCTCAGATGTGTACTCCTAGCTGAACCTTCTGTTAAGTGGTTCAGAATTTAAATTTAAATTTGGAGAATTCAAAAAATATTTACCAACTAAAAATATTATATTGTCAAATGTGTTTGTTTTTAACAAGAAAATAGGTGACTCATTCGAGAAATGTGGTCAATTTTTACCACCAAAACAACTGACAACATGATCTAAAGGGCACAACCTCTTATTACATATTAATAAACACAAAATATCATGTTTAAATGAATTAATGCATTTGTAAAATGCCAATTCTCCATGTAACATATTGCTCAAGATTTCTTCTTCCAGTCAACAAGCGTGTCTGTCATTTGCAGAATGATGTCCCTAGAGGGTGAATTTAGTTATGCTATCCCGCATAGCTAGCATCACCAAATTCACCCTCTGGAGACCTCATTCTGCTTATGCCTCAATTTCTGGGAAGTATCTATAGTCTCAAATTAACATTGTTTTTAGTTACATTTTCCCTTCTGGGAAGTTTCTATATCCCCTAATTTGCAGCAGATAAAATGCATAATCGAGGTGCCCAATGGGTGAACATCACCAACTTCAACTGAGGAACTTCAATCTGGTCCTAGGTCTATCATAGCAGTTGAGGGCCTAAGCAGAATGAGGTTCCCAGAGGGTGAATGTAGTGATGCTAGCCCACTGTGTGGGATAGCGTCACTAAATTCACCCTCTGGGGACCTCATTCTGCAAATGACAGACATGCTATTTGCAGGCTTGCCAGTCACAATGTCCATTTTGGATAATTTATATGATGTCATTTACAAACTTTTTTATATTGATTTTAATGTTCTGTAAAAATGAGAAAACTATTAACCCTTTACCCAACAGAACGGCCCTGTGCCAATGCATTCTCTTATATATGCGAGTCGACCATTGGTCGCCTCGCATATATAAGAGAATGCATTGGCTTAACACATATTAAAAATGATAAAATTGTCAAAGAATGTAGAAAAATATTATAAAAAATGTTAAAAAATGTAAGAAAAAATTATAAAATTGTTAAAGAATGTAAGAAAAAATGGTAAAAAGTGTTAAAAAATATTTTTTTTAGGCCAATGCATTCTCTTATATATGCGAGGCGACCTATGGTCGACTCGCATATATAAGAGAATGCATTGGCACAGGGCATAACTGTAACCATCACAATGTGGTCAATGAACCGGTTCCAATGATATCCATATTTGTATGGTTCTATTGAGACAGACCGAAGATATTTTAGGCTGTTGAAGCTTTATTTGGGCATTTTTGGCCGCTTTGTTGGGTAAAGGGTTAAAATACCACGTAATTTGAATAGAATCTATTAAATAATTCCTTCTTTTTTTATGAAATCTGAATTTCTTTTTTTATTATTTTCATACTGTTATGATAACAATTATTACTGTTACAATTAGTGAAGATATTTTCGGCTCTGGCAATTTTAGGACGGATTTATATTATGTACGATAACTGCACCCTGGCAATCAAATAGTTAACTGAATCTACTCCCTAACTTGGCGTGTCGTTTCGAATGAAGAATGTTGCAGTGTATTTCGTCTTTCAAATTTTATGTGAGATTTCTCAATTTGCTTAAGTCTGTGTCTGGCCCGTGGTTTCAAGGCTTGATTATCAACTTGATCTGAATATATATGCATCTCAATGTGATCATCGGTAATTAAGAAATGACAATTTGCCCTCACACATGAAGCAAATAACCCTTCCATGACGGGAGTTTCCTGAAATTTTGCGAACACCATGTCAATGCATTCTCTTATATATATTTGTGAGTATATAAGAGAATGCATTTGCCTAACAATATTTACTTTGACCTTGTAAGCAAGTGAATTCTCTTATATATGGGAGGCTCCCTATGTGAGACTAGCATATATAAGAGAATGCACTGGCTCAGGATTTTGAATGCTGCACCAGCGCAGCTTCCGTCATGAAAGGGTTAACACGTCTAACCGAAACTGAAATAAAATATTATAGCTTAAACACTGCATGTGCCTTTAATTACCACGCATCTTTGTAGGTTCTACTGGGAGCGTGCGTGACTTCACTAACGGATCAGCAGCTAAGTATTGTCGTCAGATCAGCGTGGAGAGTGCTGTAGTATCCCTGCCTAATAGCGAGAGTCCACAGATGACATCACTCGAGTCCCTGAGGACTGGCTTCCGACCACTCAGTGAGTATGAATTCCATAAATTACTAATTGCAGACTATCAAATTTATTTTTGGGAAAAAATCTTAAGCACTCCCATGAAAATAACGATTTTCAACTTTTGAGCTAAACAATTTTATTACACTCATTTAAAATCCTTTCATGTAATGGAAAGATGTCGATGTAAATGATGTTTGCTTCGACAATGGAACGAAACTTTAAAATAAAGCATGATTACACATGACAAAATCGGGAAACAGCTTGGAATAATTCCACGGAATACATCTGAAGTTATCAGTTGAGAGATGTTGGTTAGGAATGTAATAAACACAGAATGGCACATGTTTGTTACTGGCTGATGGTTTTGGTACTCTTATGATTTTGGAAGGACTTGAAGCCTTTATGCTATTGTTACGCCATTGCACTCATAACAGGAATTGACCAAACAAGTGCCATTAGACACGTTGGCCGGGAGCGGTGGGCAGTCCATCAGCTGCGAAACAAGTTTTTATTACTGAGCTTAAAAAGTTTTTACGAAAAATTAATGGAAATATACAATGGATGGTAAAGCTATATGCAGTTAACATGAAATCTGTTTTACATTAATACTAGTGGATTGATGATTTTCAATGATGGTATTGCTATTGATATGGGCAATTAATTGTGTCCACCCAATCCAAGCTGCGTAACTCTAAATTTTTCATAATACACAGCGCTATGATTACAGGTAAAATATCGCTTTTATGACCCATAGAAAGTGTGCTATATCTCAGACTCTCTTTAACCGATTAACCTGCAATTTTGCATGTCGTATTCTAAGACGTGCAACCGGTCAAAATTTGGATGCAATTGGACATGAGGGTCATATATATTTAAACGCACCAAAAATCATGACAGAGTTACAGACACACACACAAACAAACACTTGGCTTTTATATAGATAGATTAGCAGCACAAGGCGTAATTTGAAGCTTCAACTTGAACCAATCATTTTGTCTATGTACTACATAAGGTTAATATTTTACCCAGGTAGCCGACCTAAGAGGTCACTGAGTGCTGGAAGCCGAGACAACGGAAAGGACACTAAGGACAAAGATAGAGACTCCCTGGGGGAGGAGTCTGAAATCATATTCCCGCCCACTCATTTGCTTAAGTAAGTATTATATTATATGCTCCAAAAGATGGCTGGTATAGTTGCAAATGTCCATCAGATTATTATAATTTATTAACATTGTTTGATTTCTTGATTTCTTGATAATTTCACTAGTGAATTACAGTAATGCTCTAATTAATCGACCTCTCAACCAAAGCAGAATTATGGGTAACTTTTCAGGATTTAGTCGGAAATATGGCTTGTTGCCATTCATCGGAAAGCTCTCCCCTTTGGTTGAGAGGTCGTTTAATTAGAGCATTACTGTATGTGATTTGAACTAACATGTTATGCATTCATATGCGCTGTCGATATTTAAGGGTCAAGGGTATAATGGCGGTATTCGGATTTCTGGTAAATCTGATGTTTGTAATAGTGGAATATAATAAACAGAATAATCTCTTGATTGAACTTGATTGATGTGAAATAATTCAATCGAGGCAGGGACTTTTTTGTAAAACACATCAGAACAGTGTTTGTACACTGACCCTACTTCTCATGAATTATTTCATATCACCAGTTCAATCAAGTGATTACTCTCTATCAGTCCTGCAGCTATAGTAGAAATCCTGAAGTATAATATTATGTGTTAAATTAAATTAATATGAAACTTAGATATACCTACTTGAAAAGAGATTGAATCCTTTTTGGAGGTATTGATCGGTAGATGCTGGACCATGGCTTAAGTTCTGAATGATGTTGATGATCTATAGTCCCAACCGTTAACAGTTATAATTAAACAATCCCTTTGAACATCACTCTTCCATATAATCATCATGTGTTTTGAGAAATCTAGATAGATAGCTCAGATCAACTACATTCATGAATACTCAAGTTGTGACCAGCATAAACAGCCATAATCACTTAATTCTTAAAAAAAAAATGAAACAACCGTTATATATTGGTGCAAATTGTTCAAATGAAATCACACAAATCATTGCAAAGCAAAGTCATATAGGTATCAATTTCACCAGTAATACAGAAGAGCTGATAGGATATTTTTATAATCAATTTAAATTGCCCTATGCCTCCATTCTATATATTTGGAGATAATATTTCTCATAAGATGTCATATATGAGAAATTTGGACTTTGAAATATTTACAACATTCATTTTAGAAGGTTCAAAATCCAAATTTGTCATAAAACCTTGCAAGAATTCATGCGAGAAAATGTTCTCATGTTTGATTTTCATGAGAAAACCATTTTCTCACATATTCTCACAAACACCATATGAGATTTTCCTGCTTTGCAGATCATTCTAACCACTTTCTCACGAAATTTTCACAAGATTTGTATAAGATCTCGTAAGAAATTTTCATACAGGTCATAAAATTGCTTACCACTTAGTTCTCAGTTGCTTTGTCAACTGTTTTACTGAAGTTTGTTGGTTACTTCAGATTGATGCAGACCACTCAGACAGTCCTGCTGAGTAACTTCTTCTGTCACGGTGAGAACCTCTTCATTCAGATAGAAACGACAGCTGGCGTTCCCAGAAAGGTCAGAAGGAAAAAGAAAATCAGGTTCGTTAGTAGCTTGTTTTCTTTTATTCTTATATCAAGTCTGACTTTAGTAGAGAGAGTACTGTTTACAACTTTCAAATGATATTTGTCATAAATGGGTGATAAGGACAAAAGGAATCTTCTCTGCAAAGTAAACTCCTGATATTACTAGCAGTAACATTGTGTGACTTGAAAACTATAAATGATTGTACAAATGAATAAAAATGGTTGAGAACAAACTCCTGATATTACTAGCAGTAACATTGTGTGACTTGAAAACTATAAATGATTGTACAAATGAATACAAAAGAAAAGATATAAGAATAGTTTGTAATGGACTTTTAAACAAACAAAAAGGTTCAGAGTTACACAAAGGTGGTCGTGAAGCCAATGAATAGGCCGTCCTAAGGATGGCAGAGCCCTCTGGCTGAAATCTTCAGTTTGTCTGTGTTTTATTGAATTTAATCACAGAAAAAGTTATTTGTATTCTTGGAATCTAGGTTTTATACAAATGATGTTGTTGTAATCATGGTCCAGAAGTTATAGACCATCTGTAACTACTTCTTTATCCTTATTCTGTTATAATTCAGGACGAGATTGAGAGACACAAATCTAGAAGTACCTAAGGTCACGGACAGATTGCATTCGACGTCCAGCGTAGACGGCGGAGATGAGTATTCATCAGAAGCATCTGAGCTCGAAACACAAACTTCTGTAAGTAGACGCAGTTCAATTTGATTAATTCCACCTAATTTTGACATCCTCAAAAAGCATGTCTGTCCGTTTGTACATGTATGAGCGTTCTGTTACCCATTACTATGTGAATGAACCTGAATCCAGTCTTCAGCCTAAATCATTCATTGTGTGTTCTCTGAACTTCTCTTCATTAATATGTGAATGAACCTGAATCGTGTCAAGATTCTAAATCATTTAATGTGTGTTCTCTGAACTTCTCTTTGTTTAGCATTTACATGTTCACATCTCAAGCTTTTGACCACACTATGTCCTGATTTTTCCGAAGAAGGCAAATTCATGACAAATATTATTTTTATGTTTTTAAAGTGATGTGAAACACTCTGGTATGGTATGCAAATAGAAATGGAGACTAATCTTGCTCAAAGTATTACTTTTACGAATATTAATCCAAATTGACAACACACACCGTCATTCTTATATATTGATTAAAAGCAATGACGCTAGATGGCGAAATCATTTGCGTTAGTTTATCGCCAATTGTTGCGTCCCAAAATTGAGATGTAAATATTTACAATTGGGAGCGCAGTTCAGACGATGTTTTCTATGGAGTGGTATGGTCGATTTCTGTGAAATTTTCGGTGATGTTAGTAGAATACTACATTCCCCAGGTTGGCATAGAGCCTGAGAACTAACTTATAAGTTTATCACACTCGAACAAGTCCATAATATGTCTTTAAACAGAGACTTTGAAAAGGCTTTATAAGTTATAGTTTGAAGCAATGTTGTCATGAAATGTGAAAATGTTCAAATAGCTGGTGCGTCCTGTGGCATGTTGATGTGTGCCTTACTAGTATTTAAAAAATATAACTGTCATAAATTGATATTATTATTTTATTATGGTGGTTTTAATTATGGTGGTGTGTGATATAATGATGTCAATCATTAAGTGTTAATCCTTCTATGATTGGAGCTTCCTGAAATTTTGCGAAAACCCTGTGCCAATGCATTCTCTTATAAATGCGAGTCTCTCATAGGGAGCCTTGCATATATGAGAGAATACATTGGCCTAACAATATTTAACTTGACCTTGTAAGTCAGTGGAATCTCTTATATATGCAAGGCTCCCTATGGGAGACTCTAATATATAAGAGAATGCACTGGCACAGGATATTTAATGCTGCACCAGTGCAGTTCCCATCTTGAAAGGGTTAAGCATTTAACCAACTAGCTGAAAAGATGTAGCTTATATTACATGATAATCTCATTCTAGGAGATTCCTGATTGGCTGAAGAACGAGTTAGCCAGCTCGACTTCGGAGGTCAGTGACGGGAATGAGCCGGACGACACGAGTGATGACGACGAATTCCGACAGGGTCTCTACGACTCGTCAATGTCAAACATCCAAATCAATAAGGACCTGTCTTCTTCATGTGAGTATCTCAGTATCTCATTCACAACGCGCAAGGAAAGAAATATTTGTGGCTGGGATTTACCGATTGAATCTAATTTAACATTTTATTCCACACCTGTTGGCATGAGACATTAAGTGGAATACAAGCCAATATTTACACTCACACGTGCATTCCTATTGTGGAACATGAATGCAGGACGTTGGTTGGTCGAAATTACGTCACATGACGTCACGCGCTGAACCCAACTTGCATCCATTTTTGTGTAGACGCAACTTGCTCCGAGCCACGATAATAACGTTGGAAATGGACGCTTAAAACTCAGACATTTTCATGTGTGGAACGCTTTCGCGTTCCACACAAAATGTCAGACCAACTTGCATCCATACTCTATGGAACGCAAGCAAATCAACATCCATTTCTTAATTAAATACACATTGTTGTATACCACAAGAGGAATGCAAGCCGGAACTAATTTGAGTTGACATGTTTCCAAAGAGCGATGACGTACATAACATGAACAATCCGCTTGGGTGGTACAAAGATAATTACCCGTTTCTCATCAGACTTAAATCACAATAAAGGTAGTTGTAATATCAATTGTCAGTCATGGATTAAACTTATCCGAAATAAGGGAGTGGGGTAAATACAGAACATAACTTGCATCATAATTAAATCTTTTATCGAACTTGTTGCAGACGGCTAACTTGTTGCAGACCGCTAACTTGTTGCAGACGGCGCATAGTCACATTTCACTCAAGCTCCGCTTTCATGAAATATATCCTCGTGCCATCCACAACTCATTCTATGAAATATATCCTCGTGCCATCCACAACTCATTCTATGAAATATATCCTCGTGCCATCCACAACTCATTCTATGAAATATATCCTCGTGCCATCCACAACTCATTCTATGAAATATATACTCGTGCCATCCACAACTCATTCTATGAAATATATCCTCATGCCATCCACAACTCATTCTATGAAATATATACTCGTGCCATCCACAACTCATTCTATGAAATATATCCTCGTGCCATCCACAACTCATTCTATGAAATATATACTCGTGCCATCCACAACTCATTCGATAAAATATATCCTCGTGCCATCCACAACTCATTCGATAAAAGATTCTCGATTAAGATGCGCTTTGTGTTCTGTTTATTTCTATACTAAATACTCATTAAATATTTCCCACCAATGAATAGGAACAAGCCTTGAAATAGCGTGTCTGTCATTTGCAGAATGAGGTCCCCAGAGGGTGAATTTAGTGATGCTACCCCGCATAGCGGGCTAGCATCACCAAATTCACCCTCTGGGAACCTCATTCTGCTGAGGTGTAAGCAGAATGAGGTCCCCAGAGGGTGAATTTGCTAGCATCACTAAATTCACCCTCTGGGAACCTCATTCTGCAAATGACAGACACGCTATTTCAAGGCTTGAATAGGAATCTGAATCCTTCTGCATTTAATTATTTCATCATCTGTCAGCATTTCCTAAATGTCCCTCCAATGTATACTTTCATGACTGATGGGAGAATCCAGCATGTAAATGTTTAACCCTCTACCCTGAAGATGTGTTTATGACACAGAATTTTTTTTAAATAATTACACCAGAAATTACACCAGAAGCACAGTGATAACAGCATTTATCAGCCAAAAACATTGAACTTAAATTAGTTGGTGTCAAACAGGAACTATGCGGTGAGATATGGTCAAATCTGTTGTCTTGGTTTCCACCGAAACCTGGGTACCAAACACAGCAAACTGTGGTAACAAGGACCCATTTTCACCATTAACCCTTCAATGACTGGAGCTTCCTGAAATTTTGCGAAAACCCTGTGCCAATGCTTTGTCGTATATATGTGAGTCTCCCATAGGGAGCCTCACATTTATAAGAGAATACATTAGCCTAAAAATATTTGCATTGACCATTGTAAGCCAGTGTATGCTCTTATATATGCGAGGCTCCCTAGGGGAATCTCGGATATATAAGAGAATGCACTGGCACAGGATCTTTAATGCTGCACCAGCTCAGCTCCCATCATGAAAGGGTTAACTCTCAGCCCTTAGCTCATAAAACTGTTCTGTGGATGTGATAAGAAATTCTAAATGAAATTTATATTAATTGATAAAACTTTTCTGGATTGGCATCCTTGATGCATATCTATTATTTTATACCCTGGAATCTATATAAAACATTTTGGGTTTCCTAATGATTCATATCTATTATTATATATGTGGAATCCAGAGCTGTTAAGTTCCACGGATTGTCCGTGAGACTCACGGATTTCCATGGCAATTCCGCAAACACGGATAACCCCCATTTCTCACGGATTCGTCAAAACCCCACATTGAAAATCCCAAAACGAAGTTTTTTTTATTTTTTAAATTCGTGCATTTGCGGGAATTCCCCAAATGACAGTGACTTCCTTATTTCCGGTACCGTAAATACCCACACATTAACATTCACAGAATGTATCGTCGGTAACTTTTGATTGAAGACTCAAGTTGTGGTGAACTGTGACTGATATTAATTGATTTTCACACTCTGGTGAAGCCACACGTATGGAGGGTGTTGTTTTAGTAAACAATACGTATAATCACAAGTGTGCAAAGTTCTGTATTGTTAGGCCGCATTGATGAACATTTCTTAGTAACGGATTAGTGGCATGCATTGCAAACGAAATAAAACAATACGTTTAATCACAAGTGTGCAGCTGTATTGTGAGGCCTCATTGATGAACATAAGTAATGGATACTTTATGATTTAAGTTCACTGATAGTGGTATGCATTGAGAACGGAATGTGTCTTTTATTTTGCGGGTAAAACTTTTAAGACGGGTCATTTTGTACTTTCGGTTTCACGCATACATGTCCGGTTATAACCTGTGTAACTCGGATTCGTTTTGACTAACTTTAAACAAAGTTTCTGCTTCTTAAAATTTGTTAATAAATGGTGGAATGTGTGCATTTCATTTGTGGGTTAAACCGTAAGACGAGTCAATTTTGTCGTTTATTACGATGTTGTACTTTCGGTTTCGCGCATATCCGGCTGTTTCCGGTGGAATTCTGAGTATTTTTACGAAGTGTGATCTGCTTCTTTCTTTTTAATAAATGGTGGTATCTCCCACACAGAGCAGCTCTATTACAATTACCAACAGGACATTCATTGCCATTTTATTTAGGTCTATATATTTATAAAATAGAAACTCATAAAAACTATGCAATCTTCATCATAAAAATTATTTTTGGAACATGAACATATTTGGGCATACCTCCCGCAAAAATCTCACGGATTGACATTTTCAAAACTTAACAGGTCTGGTGGAATCTATATAAACTATTCCTGCGAAGAGATAGACCATCTTTTTAAATCATTGTGTAGAAATCTTAGTGTGAAGAAATGTTTTTACATAGTCAAGCATCTTGGTATTTTGTTGCAGTTTCTCAGCTGGATACAAACCGGACACCTCGTAATATTGATGCGAATGAGAAGCAGGGTCTTTCTGAGGTTTGTATAAAATTGTTGAATCTTTAACCCTTCCATAACTGGAGTTTTCTGAACTTTTACAAAAACCCTATGCCCATAGGGAGCCTCACATATATAAGAGAATGCATTGGCTTAACCCTTTACCCAACAAACCGGCCAAAAACGCCCAAATAAAGCTTCAACAGCCTAAAATATCTTCGGTCTGTCTCAATAACACCATACAAATATGGATATCATTGGAACCGGTTCATTGACCACATTGTGATGGTTACAGTTATGCCCTGTGCCAATGCATTCTCTTATATATGCGAGTTGACCATAGGTCGCCTCGCATATATAAGAGAATGCATTGGCCTAAAAAAAACCTTTTTTTAACACTTTTTACCAGTTTTTCTTACATTTAAAAAAAAAATTATAATATTTTTCTACATTCTTTGACAATTTTATCATTTTTAATATGTGTTAAGCCAATGCTTCTCTTATATATGCGAGGCGACCTATGGTCGACTCGCGTATATAAGAGAATGCATTGGCACAGGGCCGTTCTGTTGGGTAAAGGGTTAACAATATTTACTTAAATATTGTTAGGCCAATGTATTCTGTTGTATATATGAAACTCCTTATAGGAGACTCATATGTAAGAGAATGCATTGGCACAGGGTTTTAGCAAATTTCACGAACCTCCAGTCATGGAAGGGTTAAAACTTGTGACAACTGTATTCAGCTGATAAGTTACTTTTCTATTATAATCTGCAAATTAAAATGGGCCAAAAAATAGAGGGTAAATTTAGTGACTCTATCCCACACAGCAGTCTAGCATCACCAAATTCACCCTCTGGGAACCTCATTCTGCTTAGGCCTCAACTGCTATGGGAAACCTAGGATCAGATTAAAGTTTCCCAGTTGATACTGCTGATGATCACCCATTAGTCACCTTGATTATGCATTTATCTACTGAAAATTAGGGGATATAGAAACAGAACAGAAGGGAAAACGTAAAGTAACTAAAAACATTGTTAATTTGAGACTATAGATAATCCCAGAATATGAGCCTAAGCAGAATGAGGTCCACAGAGGGTGAATTACATGATACTAGCCTGCTGTGTGGGGAACGTATATAGCGTCACTAAATTCACCTTCTGAAAACCTCATTCTGCAAATGACAGGCTTGCATAAATATGACTAAAATACATGTAGCAGCTATCCGGATGTCTGAAGTGCCGGTTTAGAGATTATATAGGTTCCTGACTCATGATTAACTGATTTTTAACTTTGGTGATACTTGGATGATGATCAGTTGAATGTAACTTGTATTTAAACCGAGCCTGTTTTCGACGTATTTGTGGTATCAATTCGTAATTAGTTTATTATGTCTCTTTTAAAATTTAAATGGATCTCAATATTTTAGCTGCATTCAGGCCAGAAAGCTAATGCCAGATTTGTGTCAGATAGTGCAGAGAGTGGTGTGCTGTCTGATACCAGCTCAAATAACAGGTGAGTGTTTCTTATACCAGCACAATGACCAGTGATTCTAGCCCAAATAACAGGTGAGTGTTTCTTGTCCCAGCACAAAGACCAGTGATTCCTGCACAAATAGTAGGTGAGTGTTTGTAATACCAGCTCATTAGCCAGCTATTTCAGCCCAAATAACAGGTGAGTGTTACTGGTACCAACTCAATGACAAGCTATCCAAGCCCAAATAACAGATGGCGTTTCAGATACCTGCTCAATGACCAGTGATCCCAGCCCAAATTGCAGGTGAGTGTTTCTGATACCAATTCAATGACACGCTATTCCAGCCCAAATAAAGGTGAGTGTTTCAGATACCAGCACAATGACAAGTGTGCCAAGCCCAAACAGCATATGTGTGTGTGTGTTGTCTATCAATTATATGTTCAATAGCATGTAATCTCAATCCAATGACAAGTCACCCCTGCCCAAATAGCAAGTGAGTGGCGAGATCAATATCTGTCCAATGACAAGTCATCCCAGCCCAAAAAGATGAGTTCTGTCTATCAGAACCAGCCTAATGACCAGTGAACCAAGCCCAAATAGCTGGTGTGTATTGTCTATCAATATTTGTTCAATGACCTGTGATCCCAATCCAATGACAAGTCATTCAAGTCCAAATAGATGAGTGCTGCCTATCAATACCAGCCCAATGACCAGTGAACCAAGCCCAAATAGATGAGTGTTGGCTATCAATATATGTTCATTGACAATGATCCCAGCCCAAGTGTATAATTTAAAGTTAATACAACAAAAGTTTTTTTCAAGAATTAGACAATCATATGACTACACAATTTATGTATAATTATATTTCACATGACTTGTAGCTGGGGATAGAAACCCTTAATATTCTTAGACAGATCTTATCCCAATATGTTATAATTCTCTTTCTTTCAGTCAAAATGGGCAGAAATCCTTCCAGCCAGAAATAAATAGAAGGAAGCCTAATGATAAACCCGAATCCCAGACGATGAGACAGAAACCACCTCTGAGTGCGTCAAGGCCGGTGTCATCGAGAGTAAAGACTCAGTATACAGCTAAAGGGTAATTAAGCTAGAACCAGGTTTAACCCTTTCAGTGCCAAGTCCGATTTTTGTATCAACCCATATACCCTGTGCCAATGCATTCTCTTATATATGCGAGTCGACCATAGATCGCCTCGCATATATAAGAGAATGCATTGGCCTAACAATTTTTCATCATTTGTTATTATTTTTTACAATTTTAATAATTTTTTCTTATATTCTTTAACTTATTTTGTAGTTTTAGGAATCTTATGTTTTTCAAAATTATTACTATGAATACTTGATGATAGTTTTGAGTTTAAATTCGTTATAGCATGCTTAAGCATACCCAAAAAATTCGACACAAAAAATCTAAAAAAAAACAAAAAAACAAAAAACTTATTTTTTATTTTTTTAGGGCCGATTTTACAGACCATAAATTAGAGCCGATCACATCAGCCCCTGGCACTGAAAGGGTTAATTAAGAATCTCGGACAACATAAACAACGTCTCTGAATGAATTCCATTAAGTACGCTGGGCAATTTATAGCGAGGGCAATTATTAATGGAATGATTTTAACCCGACCAGAGTGATCTGAAAATAGTACAGCGTTTCAATTGGCCACAATTCTACGATTTTTACCTTGGATAAAATGGATGACTTAAAATTGTATCATTGTGTGCAGATGCCTTAGAATTAGAATTATTTTGACCCTAAGGCCGAGATATGTCAAAGGTTGCATCCATTTCAACCTGAGGTGTGTTTTGAGAGAAGGTGTCTGAATTATGCTAAAAATAATTCCTTAAGCATAATTACATAATTCAAAAGCTTTAGGGAATACGCTTAAGTGTCATAGAATTATGCTTAAGCATAATGGAAAATCTGAATTACAGTTAAGCATAACAAAATTACGTAAATTGGGGAATAAAGGTTAAATCTGATCCATGTCTTTTATTTGTAGGCAGGACATCGCCATGAGAGACCAGATTGCTGCACGAGGATTCGTCTCTGATGTCACGATCAAACGTAGAGAGGTAGCATTCACTGTGAGTTCCATTCTTAAGTTAACTCAATCTCTAGGCTGCTATATGTCATACGTGTTAACTTCTGCAGATTCTGAGAGATGTGGCTCAAATTCTGGAAATTTTTCATAATTAAACACTTTTGACACCACTCCATTCTTCGCTAAAGTATGTACCACTGATTACGTCATATTCCAGCTGGTTTGCTCTTTTTATGTGCCCATTTTTATGTGTACCCATACCATAGTATGGTACACATAGTGTTGACGTCCGGATTGACCAATAGTCGATCGTCCGTCCGTATGACTCTGTCTGTCCATAGACATTTTACGCTTGGTGCGATAACTCGAACATTTTCTAACTGATCAGAACCAATTTTGTATCTCAGACCAAAATACAGTTCGATTTCGAATATGGGTTTGATCCAAGTTTTTTTTACTGAGTTATGGCCCTTTTTCGACTTAGAATTCATGGATGCTACGATAACTAAAAACAAATTTATCTGATGAGAACCAAAATTGGTATTTGAGTTTCTCCACCTAAAATACAGTTCGAGTTCGAATATGGATTTGATCAGATTATTTTTAATGGAGTTATGGCCCTTTGACATAGAATTCATGCATGCTTCGATAAATCAACCAGTTTTCATCTGATAGGAACCAAATTTGGTATGTGAGTTTCCCAACTCAAAATACAGATCGAGTTTGAATATGGGTTAGATCCTGTTTTTTATACCAGAGTTATGGCCCCTTTTTAACTAAGAATTTAAAACAGATTTGAGATTTTTATGCTTACAATATATAACCATAGCAGCTTACAATTAATTACCTGTGATATCAGTTAGCTTTAAGAGAGAGACGATAGTAGACCTGTATTATGGGAATTAGAGTTATTTTTAGCCATCATATGTTCAGCACAGCAGTGAAAGGTGTAACCCATTCATGAATTGAAATAGTCTACTGTTCATTAGTAGGGATGTTCTCAGAATTTGAGCAGAAAGAGAGAACCGCATTTAGTAGCACTATTTTTATAAAAGTTACGCAGTCCTATAATGATATCTGATACTCACTGCTGCACATATAAAATGACTTTAATAGCCATCTGTTGTTTATTGCATTTCCATAGTGTGTGGACAGTGTTGGTCCAGGGTTTATCAACTCCCACATAGGTCTCTGGTTTAACCTATCAATGCAGTGTTCCAAGTGACATACCTGGTACAGTCACCTAATTTTATAGAGTTAAAATTGTTAACCCTGGTCATCAATTTTATGCTTTTGTATATTTTTCATGTAATCATTCTCCTATTATATCCCTTTGACTTGTATGGATTTTTGTAGTTATTGAGATGTATGTAAATTTGGTATGTGAGTTTCTCAGATAGAGTTCGAATTTGGGTGTGATCCATTTTTTTTAAAGGGAGTTATGGCTTATGGATTTTTGTGTCCGAACTGAAAATAGTTGATCACTATCGCCAAGGTATGGGTTAAACATCTGCCGATCGTGATCGGCCTCTCATTTAAAAGTGTATCACTCCTGGTAGTATGAACTGCGGATATTCACATAGATGATAGCCGAAATTCATGTGGTACTTAATTCTGATCCTGGTTGTTTTCTGTATCTGTATATCTGTATATGGTACGTCCTTAGTGACCAAATCTGGCTTTTGCATCACACCTTCATTACTCATTCATTCCTGTGTAAAATTAGCTTAAATATGAAAGATAGAAAATCTGATACTATACTAACCTCAGTTTAGTGTGCCTGTCATTTGCAGAATGAGGTCACCAGAGGGTGAATATAGTGACGCTATCCCGCATAGCGGGCTAGCATCACTAAATTCACCCTCTGGGGACTTCATTCTGCCTGGCTTCATCTGTTATGGGAGATATAGACTCAGATTGAAGTTTCCAAATGGTGAATATTGTGATGTACACCCATTGGGAACCTCGATTATGCAATGTGTTGTCTGCCAATTTGGGGATATAGGGAAACTAAACTAAAAAAGAAATAGAATTTATGTGAAGAAGTTTCTATAGAAATTGATTATAAAAAAACTTTCTAGAGACGATGAGGGCTAAGCAGAATGAGGTCACTAAATTCACCCTCTGGGGACCTCATTCTGCAAAATGACAGGCACACTAAACTCAGGCTTGTTTCTATACTAAATATGCATCGACGAGTAGTTATCCCTTAGGAAATGTTCAGATTAATAAGTTCAACAAACGACCATTAGTCCAGGAGATATTGGTCAACCTCTGCACCCCCCCAGGACTTAACTTCACCCCACTAATTTTCTTCCTTAAGGTCTCCTCTAATTTTTTTCACTTGTTAACAAGAAAAAAAAGTGGCCGCAGAGACTCCAGACAAGATGGCGTCCATCATGGCGGCCATTTTTTTTAAATGCACCAGGTTTCTTTGATCGCCGTTATAGTAAAGATGATGTCACATGCCGTCTTGTTTTCCGCTCGATTCGTTAAGCTAATATACAACCCTTACAAATAACCAAAAATCCGACACCAGAATCCAATATGGCGGCCAAGATGGCCGCCGAAATGTGAAAATATGCTATTTTTCTGTCATGTTACCACCTTTCGTTTGTCTCTGTGGGAAAATGTTAGAATGTTTGCATCATGTTATACATTTATCATATAGAGGAGTCATTGGCGAATACATGGGGACCATAATATGCATTCATTGCGGGATATTTTTGTCCGATATCACGTTTTCCCAAATGCCGGTATCATAGGTCAAAGCCGAATCTCCGTTAATAACGCGATGTTATGTTTCGAATCAATGAATGTCATTGCTATTATAACAACACCCATGCTTATATATTTGCAGGAGATACTCGAGCTAGGATTCCTCTTATACCTGAGTTGAGGAATATTTACCCAAATCCAAATAAAAGTCGCCCAAATCCAAAATGGCGCCCACAATGGCGGACAGATTTTGAAAAATCACCGAAATTCCCTCATATTCACATCATTGGGCATTATTGTCGAGACAACTCCATCCATGCGTACAGTTGAGTTGGAAATACTGAGTTGAAGTAATTATCTTACATCTCATGCAAGAAATGGTTTTCCAAATCGAAGATGGCGGCCAAAATGGCGACCGAAATTGGAAAACATGCCTACATTCCTTTACATTCTTAGGATGGGCGTTATTGTTTCGCGATTTCTACCCACCATTACATGTTGATATGGAATAGTGACATGAAGTATTCATTAGGGTTTGGCAATTGATACTCACAGCCAAGATCGCTGCTAAATTGGCGGCTAGAAATGGAAAAGAAATCGATATTTTCACATATTAATTTCAACTTTTTGTCATAATATCGGTATGTATGGACGAAACTGTACATAAACCATCTACTAGTTCAACTTAAAGGTATTAAAACGCATAACATAGCTCGTATCCTTCTGGAAAGATGAAAAACCACAATTAATATCGCGATGTGGCATTTCGATATCCAGTCTCCACTTAGCGCCGATAATGGCCGTAAGCGTAGGTGCGCCAAATAGTTATATCAAAACAATTACCTGATAACAGATTCTGATTTGCCACGTCACGTCCATAATTAGCTGGACCAGCTTCCATTTCTTTGTCTGATAAATCTAGGTTGCTCACACCGACAAAGTATTCACCACTTCCTGGGAATAGGGTCCCTCTAATCATAACGTTTCAAACAATTCATTTTCCGGTGTCTAGCTTACGATTTTAAATATTTGCTAACTATCATATTTGTGCGTCATCTTGAACTAGGAAGGCATATGATCGATGAGTATACAAGCTTACAGAAGGTCATCTCTATGTATGTGTCTCATACCCCATGGGATAACGACATGTACACCTGGCGAACCAGTTAGCTAGTCACTTCTCAATAGACGGTTCGTCAACTCACAAACTCAGCGAACGCATTGGCATATGTGGACAACTTCGAAGGTTGCTAGCTGTCTCATTCCCTTGGACAGATGTCTATATGCTAAGGAGAAGACCCTAGTGTACAGACCACCCACACCATTATCCGAAGCAAACTGTGTGAAGCACCGCAGTTGTATCGTCGAATATCTCTCAGCAGAGAAGAACAATGCTCGCGGTGCTAGTTTGTGGACATGCGCCATGATAGTGGGAATGAAATGGGCCACTATATACACCACCCCTACACCTGGTGCATGTCTAAGATATCGAATGTCATGCGTGTCGGTTTTATTTGGTGTGGTAAGATTGTATTTCCACATCCGCCTTTCTGATTCAACTACGTACACTTTTGTCTGGATAATACTATGCTAGCCTCCCTCAAAACAGTCGGATGGACTAAATGATAATGTCTTTATAGCATGAATGTATATGCGTGTGTGGTTTGTTATCCTCTCTCGTGGTTAGTGTCAGTATGTGGGTGGTATTATTCAAGAAAATGTCAGGAACTGTGGTGCATTTATTTCACTATGTATTTAAAGAACAATTTACAGTCTCGATGGCAGTGGACGTTGGGGAACGCGACCTTTATGATCATATAGCTTTATATATATAACTTTAGAATATAGTAGTTAATGTCTCATGTAGGGAAATGGTCGCAATGGTGATGTTACCAAGAAATCACTTGGTGTACCAACGTTTGTTGAACTGAATGCAAGAGCTCACCAACGTAACATTCCTCTGGATGTTCTTCGTGTTGAACATTTCACCCTTTTGTTGATGACATTTGTACTTTCTTGAACCATACCACACAGCGTGAGTATGACATATCAACCAACTATCAAATGTATCGCCTTTAAGACTACACCCCAGTCTTGGTGGGGCTTATACAGCATTAGCCAATGGCATACTCCTGGTCCAGTTGTTTAAGAACGGCTTCCAAACGGGTGGGAACATACAATTTTAGCATACAAGGAAAGCAAAGCCACACATGAGATCCTGTCTGAATCTAAAACATAACAAAATAAGCGGCGGTGCAGTCATGGTCCAATTTCATTTCCACTATCGTGACACATACCCACAAACTAGCACCGTGATTATTGTTATCATCTGCTTGGAACTGTTCGGTGAGACGATTGCTGGACGCCAACAAGCTTGTTCTTATGATCATGTTCAAGGAGTTTGGGTATATTATGCATTATGGTCGTCTACGCCTTAGCAGAATTGTATACGTCAAATGTCGGGCTTTCAACATTCGAAGCCATATACAGAAGTTGTCCGGGTACGTGAGTGCTTTAGATGGGTATGTGAATTGATGAACCATATATTGAGAAGTGGCTGTTTGGGAAAATCACCAGGTGTACACGTTGTTATCCCCATTGGGTCACCAAAGATGACAATACGCAGATAGATAGGTCCTTCTGAAAGCTAGTATACGCATCGACCGAATTCCTTTATAGTGTATCGCACAAGATGACGCATATACCCCATGCATATGTAGCATCTGTATTATACCATAAGCTATACCACGAATGAAGCTCGCTAAGAATTCCAAGCTTTCGAAACAAACACGTGAGCTAGAATCCGGCATATGTATTGTTTGAAACATTCCGATTAGTGGCACCCTTCTACGAAGAAGAGTAGTGAACTGTTGTTGTGGGTGAGATAGATTAATCTGACGAAGAGACGGAAACGAGTCTAGATAATGCTGAATGTGGCAATTCAGAATAAGCTCAGGTACTGTTGTTTTGATTCTTGGAAGTCATAATATGACTATTCGGCGCACCTATATACGGTTACGGCCAGTATGAGCCCTTAGTGGAGAATGGATTTTGAAATGCCACATCGCGATTGTGGGTTTTCACCCTTCCAAAAGACTACGACTTACATTGGAACTAATATATGGCTTATATTATGTACCGTTTCGTTTATACAAATTAATATTATGACAAAAAGTTGAAATTAGTATGTGATAATATCGGCTTCTTTTCAATTTCTGCCCGCCAGTTTGGCCGCCATATTGACTGAGTATCACTTGCCAAACCATAATGAATAATTCATACATATCAACATGTAATGGTGGGTAGAAATCGCGAAACAATAACGCCCATCCTAAGAAAGTAAAGGAATGTAGGCGTGTTTTCAAATTTCGGTCGCCATTTTGGCCGCCATCTTCGATTTGGAAAACCATTTCTTGCATGAGATGTAAGGTAATTACTTCAACTCAGTATTTCCAACTCAACTGTACGCATGGATGGAGTTGTCTCGACAATAATGCCCAATGATGTGAATATGAGGGAATTTCGGTGATTTTTCAAAATCTGTCCGCCATTGTGGGCGCCATTTTGGATTTGGGGGACTTTTATTTGGATATGGTACAAGGACAGTTCTTCGCCTAAGTGCTCCCAACTTACAATAGTAAGCAGGTGTGGAGTTGTCATGACAATAATGCTCACTGATGTTAAAATCAGCGATTTTCAGCGATTTTTTATTTCTGGTGGCCATTTTGGCAGCCATCTTGGATTTGGGTAAATATTCCTCAACTCAGGTATAAGAGGAATCCTAGCTTGAGTATCTCCTGCAAATATATATGCATGGGTGTTGTTATAATAGCAATAACATTCATTGATTCGAAACATAACATCGCGTTATTAACGGAGATTCGGCTTTGACCTATGATACTGGCAGTTGGGAAAACGTGATATCGGACAAAAATATCCCGCAATGAATGCATATTATGGTCCCCATGTATTCGCCAATGACTCCTCTATATGATAAATTTATAACATGACGCAAACATTCTAACATTTTCCCACAGAGACAAACGAAAGGTGGTAACATGACAGAAAAATAGCATATTTTCACATTTCGGCGGCCATCTTGGCCGCCATATTGGATTCTGGTGTCGGATTTTTGGCTAATTTGTAAGGGTTGTATATTAGCATAACGAATCGAGCGGAAAGCAAGACGGCATGTGACATCATCTTTACTATAACGGCGATCAAAGAAACCTGGTGTATTAAAAAAAATGGCCACCATGATGGACGCCATCTTGTCTGGAGTCTCTGTGGCCACTTTTTGTTCTTGTTAACAAGTGAACAAAATTAGAGGAGACCTTAAGGAAGAAAATTAGTGGGGTGAAGTTAAGTCCTGGGGGGGGGTGCAGAGGTTGACCAATATCTCCTGGACTACATAGGTGATATATTTAACTGGCTATCTGAACATTTCCAACCAATCAATAATTTTTTATCATTTGATTTGTTAGAAAATTTTCTTACATTCTTAAAAAATTTTAGGACATAAAATAAAAAAAACATCCAGAGTGTCAATAACCCTGCAGGGAGCCCTAAACATATATAGAAGCATGTGTACTGAGTGTCGTCTGCTCATGTTTGTCTGGGGCTCTGTATGGGTGAAATTATAAAATTGTTAAAGAATATAAGAAAAAAATTACTAAAATTTTAAAAAATAATAACAAATGATGAAAAATTGTTAGGCCAATGCATTCTCTTATATATGCGAGGTGACCTATGGTCGACTCGCATATATAAGAGAATGCATTGGCACAGAGTAAAACTATTTCAAGGCACTTCTATTATCATTTTATTATCGTTTTATTATCGTTTTTGTCTGTCTGTTGTCTGCTCATTTTCCCTGAACACCCCTCCAGATGAATAATAGACCATTCCAATATATACGTCTATAACTGAGTGGGAAAATCCATTTCATAATGAAAGGGTAAATATGTTCTGGTTCATATGTCACCGGAAATTATAAAGTAAACTTGTATTCCTTTCCGCATTAGTAAATCTGTAAAGTCTGGGTTCTGTATTTATTGCACACCTCTTTATTTCACATTAATTTCTGTTTAGAATGAACTAGAAACCCTGAGACAGGAGAAAGCCAAAATGGAAGAGAAATTAAAAGAGGTTGAGAGTAACTACATTCAGCAGACGGAGAATCTCAAACGAGAGGCTTCCAAGAAAGTACAGGTCAGCAAACAAATTTACAAAACAGTCTCTAATACGAATGATATGGTTAACCCAATAATCATAGGGTCCGTGTAGTTAAATCATCATTTATTATATATTATTACCCATCCCTTAACTAAAACTATTTCCGATTGGTCGACAGCCGCCACGTGATAATCAGGGAAAAAGTCATATTGGACTCCCGAATGTCATATTGGACTCCCAAGTGTGTAATATCACTTTTTTATCGGGACTGTGACGTCACAAATTAACTATTGCGAAATGAATCGGTGAAATTTTGATGCGCGCTCAACACTGGTGGATTTAGAGACGTTTCGCTTCCGCATTGAGTTTTTGTTTTCATTTCCGTGTTTACTGTTCCAAACCATGCTTTCTGATGATACATGCTTTTTATAGAGAATTAAGTGCCGACAAATACCAAAAATAACCACAAAAGTTTTATTCCCAAAATTTGGATAAACATAGATGGATAATAAAAATGTCATTATACAATGTTGTGTACAGTACTACAGTATGAGTTTTTTTTGTACTCATCCAGGTTGTGGTGAAAAGTCATATTGGACGAGACACTACGTGTCTCGTCCAATATGACTTTTCACCACAACCTGGACTCGTACAAGAAAAACACATACTGTACACAACATTGTATAATATTAAACTTTATATTACTTCTCTTTTAATCTTTTAACATGTAGCCAAAAGTGTATTCTGTATCATCACTGAGGAAGGTGCCAGTGCATTCTCATATATTATGCAAGTCTTCCATAATGAGCCTTGCATATATAAGAGAATGTACTGGCTTACACGGTCAAGGTAAATATTGTTAGGCCAATGTATCTCTTATATTTGCAAGGCTCCCTATGGGAGATTCACATATATAAGAGAATGCATTCGCACAGGGTTATCGCAAAATGATAATGCTGTTTTCTTTATTTCCTCCATCCATCAGGAAAAGGAGAGTGCATTACAAGGAGAAATAGAATTATTAAGGAATGAGCTGCAGTCCCAGACATCAGTTCTACAAAACAACGAGAAAGCTCTAAACAACCTCCAGGTATGTAACCTTCTTACTAATCATGTAACCCCCTGTATATAACCTCCATACTAGTGATGTAACCTCCGCACTAGTGATGTAACATCCACACTGGTGATGTAACCTCTACACTAGTGATGTAACCTCCGCACTAGTGATGTAACCTCTGCACTGGTGATGTAACCTCCGCACTTGGCAGCCATCTTGGATTTTACTCTTTGCATGACTAAATCCTTTGGCACGGGCTACAAGTCTTTATGAAATTTGTCATGGCTGTTGAAATTGACATGTAGATGGGAAAGAATTATTTTGGCATCATTCGGCAAAATATTATGGCTGCCAGCGGCCATCTTGAATTTCCAAATTCAATCCATTAGCGCGGGCTACAGGCCGAACTGTTGAAATTTGTCATGGATGTTAATATTGACATATAGATGGGAACGAGTCATTTTGGGGTTATTCAGCCATAAAACATGGCTGTCGACAGCCATCTTGGATTTTATTCTTTGCATGACTAAATCTGTTGGCACAACCTACAGTCTACTTCCCTCTTCCGATCATCACCAAGTTTCATATTGATCTTGATATTGATCTACTAGATGGGATGTATCAAATGTTTTTGAATTTCATTTTATTTTATATATATCTCTTCATGTTGATAATCTAGTATTACTTAGACATTTCAACTTTCCTAATTGCTCCATAACTGTAACGCATTAAATTATTCCCTTTCCAAGTGGAGCTACAGTGTCATTGACACTTTAATTTACTTAGAAAATTTTCTTACGATGCATAATATTGTCCAATCTTGTATTCATACATTTTTCAGTCAATTTTATTTAAATTTGGCACATATAGTTAGTACTGTAGGAACCTGTGCACCTGCAATTATGAGGTCTATCAAACATTTTTTGTAGAGTTATCCCCCTTTTTCGACTTAAATTTGTTCGCAACATGCAGAAGACTGGCTTCATAGTCTGATTGTGACAGCCCACCTCTAGTTTATTTTCTGTTTGACCTTGGGGGCTTGATCAGTTATTTTTTTATTTTACAGGATGAACTCAGGAAAGTTCAAAATGAAAAAACAAGCCATCATGAATCAAAGTCACGACCAAAACGGAATCCACCCAAACAAAGCAGTAAAGTTTGTGTTCTGCAGTAATACAGGAAGTTGGCGTGGAGATTTCATAATATGAGGTCATCTTGAATCATGTTCATCGAACAAATTCCGTCCAAACAATATAGTAAAGTTTGTGTTCTGCAGTAATACAGGAAGATGGCTTGGAAATTTCATAATATGAGGTCATCTTGAATCATGTTCAACAAATTCCATCCAAACAAAACAGTAAAGTTTGTGTACTGCAGTAGTACAGGAAGATGGCGTGGAATTTTCACAATATGAGGTCACCTTGAATCATGTTCACCAATCAAATGCCATCTAAACAAAACAGTGAGGTTTGTGTTCAGCAGCAATACAGAAAGTTGGCATGGAAATTTCATAGAGACTCACATATATAATAGAATGCACTGGCACAGGATCTTTAACCCTTTACCCAACAAACCGGCCAAATAAAGCTGCAACAGCCTAAATTATCTTGGGTCTGTCTCAATAAAACCATACAAATATGGATATCATTGGAACCGGCTCATTGACCACATTGTGATGGTTACAGTTATGCCCTGTGCCAATGCATTCTCTTATATATGCGAGTCGACCATAGGTCGCCTCGCATATATAAGAGAATGCATTGGCCTAAAAAAAATCTTTTTACCTTTTTTTCTTACATTCTTTAACAATTTTATAATTTTTAATGTGTTAAGCCAATGCATTCTCTTATATATGCGAGGCGACCTATGGTCGACTCGCATATATAAGAGAATGCATTGGCACATGGCCGTTCTGTTGGGTAAAGGGTTAATGCTGCACCAGTGAAGCTCCCATCATGGAAGTTTTTAAAGAGAATGATTTTATCTGTGATATGTTTCTGATATTTGTTTTTGTTACTTATACACAATCATGTGAATTCCATTTATCAATATGTGATTATTTGATTTATACAACTTGAACAGACATGGATCGTTAGAAACCCCTATACATAATTTGGTGAGAGGTATCTCGTAACATACCTATGCAGAGGCCTTGAAATAGGGTGTCTGTCATTTACAGAATGAGGTCCCCAGAGGATGAATTTAGTGACGCTACCCCGCACAGTGGCTAGCATCACCAAATTCACCCTCTGGGGACCTCATTCTGCCGAGGTGTAAGCAGAATGAGGTCCCCAGAGGTTGAATTTGGTGATGCTAGACCTCATTCTGCAAATGACAGACACCCTATTTCAAGGCTTGAAATTTCCCCAACATATTCTTGACATAGTGCTTAAAATACAAGTTTTGTTTCCTTTAATTTTTTTATAATTTTTTTTGGATAAATCGTTTGTGCCAATTCTATTTTTATGTGTACCTACCATGTATAGTACACATTTTGCCGACATCCGGATCAACCATCCGCCATTAGTCTGTACATCCGTCTGTCGTGGCATCGATCTGTCATGTTATGAAGGTGTTTATAATTCATGACACAACTAGTTTATGTATAGTTAGGGCCATTTGGTTAATTAGTTAATTAATTGTCATGGTTGAAGGTGTGGGTTAAGCATCCAACGATCTTGATCACCCTCTCATTTTAGTTGGCGGTCGCATAAAAGAATTTCAACTTTAGACCATGGGAAGAACATCTAGAGCTGTTGTTGCTCTGAAACGTTTATGGTACTACTTAATTTTGATGATTAAAAGGAGGAGAAAGCAGTGGATGAAGTTTTATAATAGTTTCATGTTAAGATAACGCAATATACCTTTTCAAGACATTCCGTCTCCATTTCCAGAATTCCAATGAACAAGCCTTGAAATAGGGTGTCTGTCATTAGCAGAATGAGGTCCCCAGAAGGTGAATTTAGTGATGCTACCCCGCATAGTGGGCTAGCATCACTAAATTCACCCCCTGGGGACCGCAGAATGAGGTCCCCAGAGAGGACCTCATTCTGCAAATGACAGACACCCTATTTCAAGGCTTGCCAATGAATACAAATGGCACCGTTTTTTTTTGTACGGGTACCTTACATTGTTTTTGAAGTTGTACAATTTTTTATGACTTCAATGCGTCTTTCTGGGACATATAATGCTCTTAGAAAGGTTGTTCAGGTATTTATCCACCTATATCGATTCGATTCCATTACGAATATTATTAAATGTATTTTGGAGTGCAAACCGCTAAGTGGCTGGAACTGAATCTATTTGTTCACCTCCATATAATTGCAAAATATATTCCTGTTAGTGTAATAATTTGCTTGATGAACTACATGGTTATGCCTCGTATCTATGGGGCGACGTTGTTTTATTTAATACCTATTTTGCGATATCAATGATTCATTTTGTGATGTCACAAAATGAATATATGATATCACAAAATCGAATATGTGATATCATAAAATTGTAAGCATTTAGTGATATCACATATTCAATTTTTATGATATCATGTATTCATTTTGTGATATCACTTACTAGAAATTGTTATATCATATATTCATTGTGTGATATCAATAATTTGGTTGAAAAGACCATTTATTGATATCACTAAATGCATTTAGTGATATCATAAAATGAATTTATGATCTCAAAAAAATAAACTATTGATATCAATAAATCTTTACTATTTTGTGATATCAATAATTTGATTATCTGATATAAAAAAAAAATGAATTTATGATATCACAAATTAGAATTAGTGACATCTTAAATCATTTTTGTGATATCATAAAATATTTAATGATATCATATATTAAATTTTGTGATATCATATAGTCATTTTGTGATATCACAAAATGAATTATTGATATTACAAAATAGGTAATAAATAGAATAATGTATCTGCCTTATATGAGAATAATGGCTCTCTCGATACTATCACTATTACTTCTATAATATTTACATGCCTTCACGTCCGATTGCCTTCTCCACTTATTGGGAATGGGGCATGAAACAAAAGGGGAGCAAACTTAACATAAGCCCTTGTGCTTTTGTTTAATCTCCTTTCCAATCGTTCCATATATGTATGCTATTATATTTCTTATAGGCTGAATTTATGTTATATGTTTACATGTCTGTTATTAGAATAAAATATGTTTACACTAAGAATGTCGTAGTTACAGGTTGGCAGAAAATGCTGATCATAATGGAATGTTGGTTTTAAAACTGAGCAAATAACTCTTTCTATATCTCTTCACGACTATAAATAATTTGCTTCTCATTTATCTCAGGCACCCAAGATAAACCCAGTATTTAAAGTAAATCTGATTATAAAAAGTTATGCTGGTGTTACCCGGGTATAATATCAATTTTAAAGGGTTAGATAGATAGATAGTTAGATAGAAAGATAGATAGATAGATTATCTTTATCTACAAAATGCCCATAATGGTAACAAAAATACACCATGAAATTAATACATAATGGTAACAAAAATACACCATGAAATTAATACATAGATAACAATACACCCTGAAATGAATACATAATGGTAACAAAAATACACCATGAAATTAATACATAATGGTAAAAAAATACACCATGAAATTAATACATAATGGTAACAAAAATACACATGAAATGAATACATAATGGTAACAAAAATACACCATGAAATTAATACATAATGGTAACAAAAATACACATGAAATTAATACATAATGGTAACAAAAATACACCATGAAATTAATACATAATGGTAACAAAAATACACATGAAATGAATACATAATGGTAACAAAAATACACCATGAAATGAATACATAATGGTAACAAAAATACACATGAAATGAATACATAATGGTAACAAAAATACACCATGAAATTAATACATAATGGTAACAAAAATACACCATGAAATTAATACATAGATAACAATACACCCTGAAATTAATACATAATGGAAACAAAAATACACCATGAAATTAATACATTGATAACAATACACCCTGAAATTAATATATAAATAGGAAATCATGAAATGAATATATAAATAACAATACATCCTGAAATGAAAATATAATTTATTTTATTATGTTGCAAGTTGTGTTCTGTATTTATTCCACACCGTTGTGAGATAAGTTCAATGCATGACTGTCACCTTCACTGCTGCTATAGCTACCTTTATTGTGATTTAACATAAATAGATCTGGCTTATATTCCACTAGAGGTATGTAATTTCTTTGAATAGATATGCCTGATGTCATTGGGTGTGGAACAAATAAATAGACAATAATTAACTTTTCTCAGTAGCATATGGTTTATCTCCTCGAGTGAGATGCGGAGGATTATTTTTAGGAGACGCTAGCTGAGTGAAAATAATCCTCGCATCTCGCAAGAGGAGAAAACCTTTATGCTACTCAGAACAGTGGACTGTTGACTGTTTATTGTTAATTTTTCGGGGGACTATAGAAACGGGGTCAGTCCATCCATCCGTTCGTCGTACCGTTCGTCCGTCCGTCACACTTTTGAGTACCTTCATGGTGTAATCATCTCCTCCTACATATTTCATCCTAGAGATTTGAAACTTCACAATATTGTTGCCCATATATTGAAGATGTGCAACATGTATATAGATGACGGAAAAATTATTTTTTGACAGAGTTATTAACCCTTTTCGACTTTCAATTTCAACATTTTTTAGAATTTTCTGTATGAGGGTACCTTCAAGGTGTAATCAACTCCTCCTACAGTTTTGATTGTAGATATTTGAAACTTCAGAGTATTGTTACCCACATATTGGAGATGTGCAACATGTATATAGACGACGGAATTTTTTTTTACGGAGTTATTAACCCTTTTCGACATTTTTAAAAATTTCTTTAACAAAGCGGCATCGTCTTGCCACGTTTTCGGGGGACACTGTGGTCAGCTGACGTTTTATTATATTTGCTATACCAGTTTGTTACCTACCACCCAGACCACAATGAAACATGGTTAGACATAATACGTTCTTAAAGCTTCACCGCCAGCCATTTCTGTTAAAATAACGCGCAAGGATACTGAATGACGCAAACATTTACGTCATGATGCAGTGCTGAGTGTAGGATAACATGTTAATTCAGTCTTCTGGGAGTGGGAATGATTTATATTTTGATGTAAAAAGTTTATGAAAAGATAATAAATAGGAATACATGCTGAAAATATTAAATGATAACGACTAGACATTTTCTTCAGGGTCATCTCAATATGAGGGTGTCAAGTCTGAGATTAGTGTGCCTGTCATTTGCAGAATGAGGTCCCCAGAGGGTGAATTTAGTGATGCTACCCCGCATATCAGGCTAGCATCACCAAATTCACCCTCTGGGGACCTCATTCTGCTTAGGCCTCATCTGCTATGAAAAGTATCTTTTATTATCAAAACTTCTTCACATAGCTTCTATTTCTTTTTTAGTTTAGTTTCTCTATATCCCCAAATTGGTAGACGACACATTGCATAATCGAGGTTCCCACAATATCACAATATTCACCATTTAAGAACCTCAATCTGAGTCTAAGTCTCCCATAGCAGATGAGGTCATGCAGAATGAGGTCCCCAGAGGGTGAATTTGGTAATGCTAGCCCACTGGGGACCTCATTCTGCAAATGACAGGCACCCTAAACTCAGACTTGAAACTCAAATGATTTTTAATGCCATGAATCACTTGAAAATGGTCAGTATGTTTGCTATTACAACAAATCGACTTGACAACGATTAATTTATTCTGTCCCTGCATGGTTCCAGAAAGTATGAGAACATTTCTTTACATTCTTAAAACTTCTATGAAACAATAAACCACCTGTCCCTTGAATAAGGTGGCTTTATTTGACCAATGACTTTTCTTAGAAATGAAAACTTTGATTTTGTGAACAATCATTGAACCATATTCAAACTTGACTTATATTTTCATGTGAATAATCCATATACAAAATTTGAGAACAATCAGATAACTGAATATCCTGCCACAGTGAACGGCAAATCCATATTCAGCTAGCAACTATAATAGATGAATTTAGGTATGTGCCAGTATGGGAGGACAAATTCACATTTATTAATAATTGCGCTTCAGCGCAATTCAATTGCGCTTCAGCGCAATCCAGCCTGATTCATATCAATTGCGCTTCAGCGCAATTCAATTGCACTGAAGCACTATTATTGTTACAAGCTTACACCCCTGAACTGGGGGTTAGCCTGATATGGGAAAATAATGGCGCTTCATGCAAATTTTGTATTGGATTTATTTATTAACTCGGGGTTAGCCATATATGGGGAAAATAATTGTGCTTCAGCACAATTGAATTGCACTTCAGCGCAATTGAATTGCGCTTCAGCACAATTAATTTTGTATTGGATTTATTCATTAATTTACTGGTGGTTTAGCCATATATGGAAAATTAATTGCGCCGAAGCACAATTATTAATAAATGTGAATTTGGCCTCCCATATGCCAGTGCTAATCAGCCTTCGTTATTAAACCGTACGAAAATGTCTTATGAGATCTTATAAGAATCTCATGAGAATCTTGTGAGAAAGTGGTTAGAATGATATGCAAAGCGGGAAAATCTAACATGGTGTTTGTGAGAAAACAATTTTGTAATGAAAATCTATAATGAGAACATTTTCTTGCATGAATTCTTGTGAGATTTTATGAGAAATTTGGATGCCGAAAAACATTCTAAAATGAATGTTGTTGTAGAGATTTCTCACATGAGATCTCGCAAGAAATCAGCCTTCATATGGCCCCATCAGGGACTGTGTTTTTTTGTGTGTGATAAGTACACTAGTCACACCATTTTCTTCTTATCGCCTCTTGCCAGCAAATCTAATAGACATTAATCGATGCATAAATCCAGACAAAAAATGTAAGAATCTCTCTGGGTCTATCTGGCAAAGATCTTGAATTTCACATATCCTCATCTTCATTGTATAATGCATAAATATTCATGATTCCATATATGGAGCTTTTGAATATTAATGAATTCCATATATGGAATGCACCTCCAGAACTTTGACCTGTATATAGTACTTAAACCACAGAATGAGTGTTGGATGAATCCAATATGGCCGTTACTCAGTGATCTCGCTAATATCTAAAATGTACATTTAGTACATTTAGTATAACATCAAAGATTTAAAAACAATATTACTTTCTGGAAAGAGATATACTACAGTAATGCCCAAAATAATCGGAGAATTATGGGTAACTAAATGGGTGACTAAATCCTGAAAAGTCACCCATAATTCTGCTGTCGTTAAGGAGTCGATTACTTAGAGCATTACTGTATCTCTAAACACAGGTGTGCAGTCAGTTTCTCCAATCAGACCAAGTCTGAGCTTAGTGTGCCTGTTATTTGCAGAATGAGGTCCCCAGAGGGTGAATTTAGTGACGCTATCCCGCATAAATTCACACTCCGGGGACCTCATTCTTTTTAGGCCTCATCTTCTCTGGAAAGTTTTTTTATTATCAAATATTTCTATACTTCTGCACATAGATTCTATTTCTGTTTTAGTTTAATTTCTCTATATCCCCAAATTGGCAGACAACACATTGCATAATTGAGGTTCCCAATGGATGTACATCACAATATTCACCATTTGGGAACTTCAATCTGAGTCTTTATGTCTCCCATAGTAGATGAGGCCATGCAGAATGAGATCCCTAGAGGGTGAACTTGGTGATGCCAGCCTGCTGTACAGGATAGCATCACACAATTCACCCTCTGGGGACCTCATTCTACAAATGGCAGGCATCGTGTGTGTTCGTTTACGGGAGCTTCCTGAATTTTTGCAAAAACCCTGTGCCAATGCATTCTCTTATATATGCGAGTCAACCATAGGATGCCCCGCATATATAAGAGAATGAATTGGCCTAACAAATTTTATATTATCTTTTATAATTGTTAAAAAATGTAAGAAAAATGAAAAAAATAATAATAAATTGTTATAGAATTGTAAGAAATAATGTTAAAAAATGATAAAAATTGTTAAAAGAATGTAAGAAAAATTGATAATTTTTTTAAAAAGAAAAAATTATAAAAATGTTTTAGAATGTAATAATAATAAAAAAAAATTTTAAATTTAAAGAATATAAGGAAAAATGATAAAATATGATAATTTTTTTTAATGAATATAAGAAAAATTGTTAAGCCAATGCAGGCTTGTGTGCAGCCAGTTTATCCAATCAGACTCCTCGATACTGAGATTGGTAAGCCAATTCGACGAGGTGATCTGAGATCCATAAGCTGATTCGACGAGGTGAAATTTGCCAGTTTCTCTACATAAGTCATCAGTAAATGGTCATTGTTCTGCTTTCTCCATCATTGATCCAGCAACTGCAGTCGAAAGTGTATACATCTCCCGTCGCTGATCGTTTCAGCTCGCCCTGAAAAATACAACAGCTAACATGGCTGCTCGAAATAATTCCAGGTCTGGATGGTTGGTGTATATATGCCCTAAATAATCGACTCCTTAACCACAGCAGAATTATGGGTAATTTTGCAGGATTTAGTCGGAAATATGGCTTGTAGCCATTCATTGGAAAGCTCTGTGAGAGTTTTCCGATGAATGGCAACAAGCCATATTTCCGACTAAATCCTGAAAAATTACCCATAATTCTGCTGTGGTTAAGGAGTCGATTATTTAGGGTATTACTGTATATATCATGCCATGAATCTCTACTCTAACTACACCCAAAGAGATTGCAGTCCAGTGGACTAAGTCCACCAGTACAAAACATGCAAATTTTTTGATGTTCTGACCCGTTCTGATGGGGAACTTTATAACATACAAGGCAAGTAACATATTTCTTTGTTCCTCAGTATAAATCTAATTTACATTAGGGTCCCAGCTCAATATTGATTTGCAATAAAAAAGAAAACTGACAAACGTAAAACCGCGCACATCACAAGTCCAAAAGAGCACACTCTGACAAAACTGATATACAGTAATGCCCTAAATAACCGACTCCTTAACCTTAACCTCTCAGTGAGAGCTTTCCGTTGAATGGCAACAAGCCATATTTCCGATTAATTCTGAAAAATTACCCATAATTCTGCTGTGGTTAAGGAGTCGATTATTTAGGGCATTACTGTACGAAACTCACTTTGATTAGCTTCCAGTTATCATCAAGTTTGAACTTTTGTGATCTGATGGTGATTCTGATCGGGACCTCATACGGGGATACGGTGCTGAATTCGTCTTTCTTTCCAGGTTCGAAATCGTCAATAACCAAGTTATCCACTTCGAATTCGTGGTCTGTGATTTCTTCTCTGAATGATCCATGCATTTTCCATGTGATTGTGGCATATTTATAGGAGTCTGATGAACATTCGTCACAATTCTCAGTCCATGTGCTCAGAGTCCAATTGTAATCTGAGGGGGAAAAATGAAAGGTCCTCAAAGCAATTGCTATATGAATTTAATTAATTTATTGAGCTTCATAATAACAATTATAGATGCATAATACTCTAGTAGCTCATGGTGGTTTTGTATGCACTTGTATGTCCAGAGCAAAACTCTTCACGAATCCACTAATTGAAGGTACACGAACAATATTTGGTTGGTGACACATTTCCCTTTGAGGGCGAAATGGGTCAAATGGCCACGCCCCTTTTTGCGCGAAGTACTACCACCCGTCGTGACTATATCTCCAGAACCGTTGGACATAGGGGGTCGTGTGACCACTCAAAATGTGCGGAATGGCCGCTTTATAGGGAGTCAGTAATACATTTTCATATCCAAAAGTCAATAGTTTTTAAGATAATTGCCAAAAACCAAAAAAAATCCATTTTTAAGGGCCTGAACCCCAAAATTTTGGGGTTCAGCACTTTTATCTCAAAGCTGAGCCCCCAATTAGAATTTTATTGATCTATATCCACCGGTTCCACATATAGGTATAATTTCTGTACCATTATCGGATGGGATTGACCTTCAAGGAGCTCTTGACCCTGAAAATCCACATTATGGGGGTCAGTAATACATTTTCATATCCAAAAGTCAATGTTTTTTAAGATAATTGCCAAAAACCGATTTCAGCATGTTACGCACCACAAGTATACAAAACCACCAAGGCCACAGCATATGTATGACACTTTTTAAAGAACTATCCGCATTCTCTGATCGACTTAAGAGCGCAATTGACCACACACAATGGGATCAGCTGGAAATTGCTGCTGATGATGTGTTGACCCCGACACACAACATGCGCTCTTCCCGACTGAACGTGCCTTGGAAACTGGTGTGCTTTACCAAAAAATCAGGTAACAATTGTGTTCTAATCAACAGAAATGTACAGATTGAACAAAACAGGTTTTCAAAATTTTTTATCAACATTTAACAGCTGATCTGATTTAAGTGACCAAGCTATGAAACATGCTAAACACTTTTACTAAATGGATTGACCAGCTGTTTGCTTCATGCAGCAGCCATATGTTGCGATCTTAAAATGGGTATTGCATCTGGGTATAGTAAAAACATGTTGTAATCAGATGAGAGATGACCATATATACCAGTATATATTTCAAAAGTAATCAATTCTTCCAAAAGGACACCCCATCTCACAAAAAGTTTCAGGAAATGATGGAATCATCACTATTCAATCAATAGTAGAATGAGCCTTTGTCAGTCCCACATTAGTTGCATGCAGCACTTGCAGGTTGGAGAAGATGAGGGTCTATAATTTCACTAACATAATTCTTCATAATACCTAATAGCCCTCATAACTTACCATTTTAAAGATCTTTTCATTTTCAATACCACCCCAGGTTAAGTGGTCCTGCTAATTTTATATTATGCTGATGGGTACTGCTGGATTGCTATGTTTGTAGGTCAAAGCGATTCTGTTAAGAAATGGTACCATCATTTTACCTAAAGTTGGTTATTTTTGCAATCCGAGCAATTTGTGCAAAAGTCAGTGTCTGTATGAACCATTCAAGAACATATAACTTCAAAATATTTAATGTGTACCCTGATGTTTGGTAAACAACAGGAATAGTCATCTCAATTATGGCCAGTTTGTAAAAACGAGCACCCATTATTAAAATATTTCACAATATACATGTTTTTAATGTTTTCTACACATAGTGGCTTATCCTCGATTTGTTCAGATCACTTTGCTCTACCTGGCTATCATACCAAATTTATTAGCATCACCACTAAACTTGGGATGAATACTGCCAAATGAATATATTGTGATATATAGGACAGTGGAAAAATAATGATTGAGTCTTTTCTAAATATAATTCTAGTAAAACCTACACAATACCGTCTTGGTCTGATAAGACTCAGAGTCATGTTTATTTAGGAGTATAGACATGAAGTCCACCAGTATCATGAAAATTAAATGGGCTCTGCACTAGTAACATCTGGTCTCATGTGACCCATTAATATTGACAAATGCAACACAAATGAAAAATACATAGTAACTTTCCTCAAACATAGATTATAACCTGACAATCATTGTGTTAGAATCAGTGTACATATGTATATGTAGGCATGGCCAAAGCATGTTTTTGAAATACTGCAGAGTGCAGACCATAAATTTCACTAGAATATACATGTAGTTACTGCATGTACATCACACACATAAGGCGACTGACACACACACGTACCTGCAGGGTTCACAATATTTGACATGTAAAGTATATATATATATATCTCCTGTGCCTATAACATCAAACCAAACGGTTTACAGTACTTTTACTGACATGTTTGGAGTGGCACATATACATACATAAAAAATAAAAGTCAATTTAAAGGGACGAAATGAAAAATAAATTTGTGCAACTATAATGGAGATCTATATTGCATTACAACATCCAGAAATCTACAACATCCACAAATCTACAAAATCTACAAAAACATCTGACTATCATAGTCATTGGTAATGTGATCATTTTTCCTTGATAAGTTGAAACATGAGGGAGGATTGCATAGCATGGCTACCTGCAGAATGTAGATTTGTATGTATTTATATCTGCATATCAACTGATGCTTGTATTTTTCTTCTAACTCACAACGCAACAGGATTGAATTCGGAATTTCAAGCCCATAAAGCTAGACACTTTAGAATCAAGCGTGCCAAATAAATTTTCATGAACCTCACATGTACTCACTCAGTTGAACACAAGGAACGATTGTCAAGTTGGAAAATATTCAACGTGTGGATTTATTATAACTGGACTAAAATAATCGGAAGGATTATTTTAGTCTTTATTACTGGATATCACACCAATAATCAATAGACATGTATTTGTTAGTTTTGAACAGGACAATATATTTTAATATTACTGCAACTGCATCTTTCTTATGACTTATTTTCTTACAAACTCCCACATTTGAACCAGAAACAATTTAGGGCAAATATACATCTACGTGTACATATACATATATCAGGATATAAATATAGGCAATCATGCCAGGCTAGCCATTATTTGTTCTAAAATAATGTACGTGTTAGGGAAATTGTAGAACCTTTATACAGAATGGTGATGCAGCCAATCAAAATTGATGTGGGACTGATAAAGACACAACCTGCTCGACTACCGAATCATACTGATTGATCAAATTGTAGTAACTCAACATCTACCAAACCTACTTGTGGGCTGAGTATAATTCAATTCAACATTAGCATACCATAAAAACACCCTGTTCTCCAATAAGTTTAAAGAAAATAACACATTGAACTCATTTACAAGTATATTGCTAATGTGATATATGTAATTCCATTTATAACCATTTTGGCAGCCATCTCACATCAAAGGCCATGAAATCTAGATAACAAAAGATGAACTACATTCAAATTATATCACCAGGTAACCTTTTTGTAAGAGTTTTAGGTTACTGATCAAATACCCTATAATTGATGATTTACTCAACATCTTTGTTATTGGGAAAATGTCTGTTTTTCATTTTACGACCAATATATTCCATCCAAAAACCTTATTTTCAGGGTCAAGAGCTTCTTGAAAGTCAATCCCATCTGATAATGGTACAGAAAATATCAGAAATGATACCTGTATATGGTACCGATGGATATAGGTCAATAAAATTCTAATTGGGGGCTCAACTTTGAGATAAAAGTGCTGAATCCCAAAATTGGAGTTCAGGCCCTTAAAAATTGATATTTTTTTTGGTTTTTGTCAATTATCTTAAAAACCATTGACTTTTGGATATGAACATGTATTACTGACCCCCCATACTGTGGCCATTCGGCACATGTTGAGTGGTCACACGACCCCCCCCCCCCCCCCATGTCCAACGGTTCTGGAGATATAGTCACGGCGGGTGGTAGTACTTCGCGCAAAAAGGGGCGTGGCCATTTGACCCATTTCGCCCTCAATGGGAAATGTGTCACCAACCAAATATTGTTCGTGTACCTTCAATTAGTGGATTCGTGAAGAGTTTTGCTCTGGACATACAAGTGCATACAAAACCACCATGAGCTACTAGAGTATAATCCGAATTAACGCTCGCAAATTACTATTTCATTGGCTTCAGGGGTAAAAAATATTTTATTCGAGTCGAGTGATCAGATAATGCTTTTTGAAGTCTATTATTTTTCACGCCAATAATAATTAGTGGCTCAGTGAGAGTCGCCGAGAAGACGGTCTCGGACCAAATTGTGGATTAAAATGGATAACTCTAAAATCAAGTGGCTTTTTTGTGTCAGATTTTTCACAAACCGGCAAAATTTCGTTGAACAATTTTGCCGGTATAAATAACGCGGTCCTACTATATATAAACAACGAATACAAGTCCAAAAATCGGAATAGAAGGTTGAAATTGGGTTTGTGGGTGCGTGAATGTACATTCTATGTGTATGTGGTATTATTTCCAACTTCGATTATTTATTTTTGAGTTATTAGCGTTATTTGAATACAAAGCTACTAAACAACGAACGCAAACGAGCATAACATATTGTCCCTATATCACTATAAGGGGTGATACTATTTACCGAGAACAAGTCTAAAATTATTAATTAAGTTATAATAATGCTCAATTATAGTTTATATAACAATATTATACCATATTGACCTTTTAAATGACATATATGTAGGCCCTATAGTTGTTATGGGTATACCGAGAACATCAGAGCCGCAGCGCATGTTCTCGGTTTGCCACCGGTGCTCATGACACAAAGGCATGGGCCGTGCCTATATGTATTAATTAACTAAGTATGGAATCCTATTAGGGCCACTTGCTAATGGCGCTTTCGGCGCACTTTTTGTCGCTTTCGGCGCGATGCGACAAAATGTGCGCCATTAGCGTTGTTTCGGCGCGCGCCGAAAGCGACAAAATATGCGCCATTAGTGCATGTACAATTAAGTATGTGATCACCCCAGCAGGGATGCCGGAAGAGGGGGGGGGGGGCAGCTGACCCCCTGCCCTTGATCAAGGGGGGCGAGCGGGGGGCAGGACTTGCCCTTTTTTCTGGAGACAGAAAATGCTTTTTGTGTGTTTAATCTCGTGTTTTTATAGCAAAATGTAACTTTTTTGGTCCAAATACCACCAATTTCACAAGGAATATTAATTTTTTGTCAATTTTATCACAAAACGGCCATAAAAACCGACAAATACCTCTAAAATAGGGATTTTTGCCACAATGAATTTATGGTTATTTTCCGAGTTTGCGGAGAAAATGCCCTTTTTTGCAGAAAAGTGCCCTTTTTGTAGGCTCTGCCCTTGGATGCTTCCGGCGCCCCTGCACCACAGTGCAGATCGGACATGGCCATATGTACAATGTATAGGCCTATGTATCAATTTTAAAAGGGAGGGGCTGAAATTTGCTGTAGATAGACCTCTAAATGCTATAATTTGTCATTATTCAGATTTAAAATTATTGTGGCCGTGTGGTCCTGGTCCCTCCTTTGTGGGCAGTTAAAGGTACTCAATCCGATCAGACGGTCCTAAGTTACTGGACAATTTGCGGATGAAGATGGATAACTCTAAAATCTAGTGGTACTTTAGTAATAATACGGACATATTTTGTTGAACAAATAAAAAGTTTTGAGAAAATTGATACCATACATGTAGTTGGTAGTGGTTATCATTATTTTGTAGAAATGCATCGATTGTGATAATTTACGTGTATTTTGAAGAAATATTGTTGTACCTTGGTGGTATGGGGACCGTGTGATCAGCCCTTCCCTTTTAAAATTGATACATAGGCCTATACATTGTACATATGGCCATGTCCGATCTGCACTGGGGTGCAGGGGCGCCGGAAGCACCCAAGGGCAGGGGGCAGAGCCTACAAAAAGGGCACTTTTCTGCAAAAAAGGGCATTTTCTACGTAAACTCGGAAAAATAACCATAAATTCATTGTGGCAAAAATCCCTATTTTAAAGGTATTTGACGGTTTTTATGGCCGTTTTGTGATAAAATTGAGAAAAAATTAATATTCCTTAAATTGTGAAATTGGTGGTATTTGGACCAAAAAAGTCACATTTTGCTATAAAAACACGAGATTAAACACACAAAAAGCATTTTCTGTCTCCAGAAAAAGGGCAAGTCCTGCCCCCGCTCGCCCCCCCCCCCCCTTGGTCAAGGGCAGGGGATCAGCTGCCCCCTCTGCCCCCCTCTTCCGGCACCCCTGCGGGTTGATCACATACTTAATCGTACATGCGCTAATGGCGCATATGTTGTCGCGCTAATGGCGCACCGCGCCGAATGCGATAATGGCGCATATTTTGTCGCTTTGGGCGCATCGCGCCGAAAGCGACAAAAAGTGCGCCGAAAGCGCCATTAGCAAGTGGCCCTAATAGGATTCCATAACTAAGTACTATAGCTGCATTATTGGTCTGTTTGGTTATCAAAATGCATTGAGTTGTGTAAAGAGCTCATGCTTCTTAAATCAGCTAGTGAATGTGGATCGAACATTTATTCATGATATGATGAGATATATAGAACCATATTTGACGTTCGAAAGAAAAATAAAAACATATCGGTCCATGTACAACATCTTTAAATTATCGACGGACTGAAATTTTTTAGAACTGCCAGATCTAACATCGAACATCTTTCTTGACATAATGTTTCTGTATTTTGTATTCGTGTCCTCGGGTGCCTTTGTGCAATGCGTTCTCAAATAACTCGAAAACTAGAGGATCGAAGCCGCTCTAAGTACTATATGTGGGCAATGTCTAGGCCCTGTGACTATAGGCAATAATTATTTTTTTTTAAGCTGCCAGACCACGTCTGCCGGGCCAAAGCCCAGATAAAAGCTGATGTGAGTTTTCTTTTTCATAAAATCTATTATGACAAATTAGCAAGCTTATTTAATAACGTGTTCACACTCTTGTCAAACCGAGAAGACACTACAAACCGAGAACAAGCTTAGTTAATTAATCACTACTCTCAGATTTCCGCGAGGAATAACGATTTAACAGTTTGTTAAGAATATATATGTCAGTTAAATGCATAAAAGTCAACATTTTAATGAAAATATGGATTTCTGCTGTATATGTCTATAATGTTTACTGATATTTCAAGTAGGCCTATGTAACATATTATTAATGCATATTTGGCAATTTAAATTAAACCTTGTTCTCGGTAAATTGTACCGCACTTATATGGAGTGCGGTATACAATGTACGTACTACTTCTGATCTCTTATCTGATCGTGTAAACAATATCGAAACGTCTATCTGTTAAATCCGACAGTTTTAAAATGTTCTAGTTCGTCGGTAATTTAATGATGTTGTTCGTGGACTCACAATTGCTATTTGTCCAACATTTTGGTATGTTTTTATTTTGTTTTCGATCGTGAAATATTTGAGTCCGTAATCTTAGGTAGGGAATGTGATTTGGGGGGGGGGGGCTAACCCCGGGATCTTCGAAAGGGTCGAGTGACCCTTTCCCTACCCCCTCATTTTATGCCTTTATTTAGAATTAAAAAAAAAGTGAGCATTTTTATGATGGATGGTTATTTTTTCTTTTTCTTCTTTCTTTTTGGAGGTTTTTCTGATGACGATTGTGGAGATGGAGGAGGTTCCTATTGGTGCTGTTGAATAAGCCGTCGGAATTTTTCTTCCTGGTCTTTAAAACTTTGCTGTTGCAGTCTCTTGGCTTCTTTGAATTGTAATTTCTGCTCATTTTTCGCCATTTCCACAGCTCTGTTGGTCTCAGCAATTATCTCTTCAACAGACTGAGTGGTGTCTGAGCTGATGTTGTTGTTGTTGTTGCTGGCGGTGGAGCTGGGGGACACCGGGATGTGCTGGTACTCCGGTGTCCGTGGTGGCAAGCAATCCAGTTCACCTCGAAGCTGGCGGCAGGAACAGCAGGGGTGGTTTCCTGCTCCCTTTCTCCGCTCGCCTCGATGACGACAGCAGGGACCTCCGGCAGATCAACGGAGTCCCTGCTAGCTGATGCAATGTCGCCTGTCTCCATGCAGGTCGGGTCGTCTGGGCGTCTCTCAGACAACTCCGACCTACCGGCTGTGACACTGGACGTCGGCTGAACCACACGGGGAGGGGTGACTGGCAGATCAACAGTCACCCCCTTCTTCTTCCATTTCGCCCGTCTGGCGGCGTCCCTTCTCCTTGCAGGCGTCTTTTTCTTGGGCGGCCCCTTCTTCTTCCCAAACTTCATAGCACATGAGGCAGTCTTGGCATTGGCTTCCCGGGTCTGTGATCTCTGGATGCCAGCATCTGCAGTCCGGAACTCCAGGCAAAGGGTCAGGTAGCCCCTGCTAGACTGGAGACTCCGGTTAGCAATGTCCACTACCCGACTACTTCGCACTGCGGCCAACACAGCTTCAGGGATTAAGTCCATAAGCCTAATCCAAAACTGTCTCACCGGCGTTAAGCACGAGGGCAGCTGCACCCGGAGGCGCGGCCACACGACCCACCCGTGCTCAACGCTCTGACAAAGAGGAACTAATAAGGTCGAAGCAATCACGACCGTTTCGCTCCACTCCTTGCCAGAGTAATCTTGGCATGAATTAATTGGTTAAGTACCGTCTGTTTTGCGTAATTATATATATATAAAAAAATGTTCGATCCAATTACACTTGCTGATTGAAGAAGAAACACCTCTTTGTATACACAACTTAATGAAATTTGATCACCAATCAGACCCATCCGGCAGTTGATACTTAGTTAATTAACACCTAGGCACGACTGATGCCTTTGTATACTTCCGCTAACCGAGAACAAGGCGGCTGCGGTGTTTCAGGTTCTTGGTATATCGGTATCCATAATATTAATAACTACATATATGTCATCTAAAAGGTCAAAAATGGTACAAGATTCACTTCAGATTAATATATACACTATACTTGAACATTATTATGACTTAACTATTAATTTTATACTTGTTCTCGGTTGTTCTCGGTTGTCCTCGGTTGTTCTCGGTAAATAGTATCTCCTACTATAAGTCCTATAGGGGGTTAATCAAGGTGTTAATTAACTACCGCTTACTCTACGGTTTACTCTGTCGCCTTGTTAATTACACATCTCTTGAGTTGGTTTGACTTTATTTCATTCACTATAAGACTTTGTTTAACTCCCTTCAGCATTTATCTGAGCTATCCACCAGCAGACTTCATAGAAGTCAGGCGGATTTTTAACAAAAAATCAGTTCAGTTTACAAAAATTATTAGCTTTAAAATCCCAATATTTTAAGAATATATAATTCAAATGAAGTGCATATTCTGCATGCGTGGATCTCTTTATCTGCACTCACACCGACCAATCGTTTCTGCGCTGTGGTTGGTGTATGTCCGCTGTGTTGGAGTGATCACATGCAAAAAATATTGTGTATACAATATATATGTGACCAACGAATGACCAACCATCTCTTCAGATATTCGTTTAGATAGAGGAGGATGAAACTAAATCAAAACACTTGGAAGGCGAACATCAATTGTTCAATCGCAGAAATGTTGAAATCGCAAGCATTTTCAAACGCAATTTCACAGAATTAAACTCTCAATTGCCTGAGAGTCTCGACAAACGAGTGATTATAGCTTACAGAAAAAATCCGAGTTTGCACGACATGACGGACATGTTGTTCGACCAAAGTATGTCATGTTGAAAAATAATTAGCAGTACTTCTCATAATCGTTGATGTATCAATAGTATGGTCGTCGGAGGGTTAGACCATCGACGAAAATAGATTAAATATAGATCGATGGTTAGACCCAGAAGAAATTGGTAAAGAAGCTGTTTTGGTGTCATTCGACGCGGGGGGCTCAGAATCTCGTGTATAACATATCCAACATATTATATTAGTTAGTTATTCACGAAAACACACACGACAAAACGCCAATTCGGCACCAATATACATCATTGATTGAAATCAGTATATTGTTGTGGGTATGAGTAGCCAATCACGATTCAAAATTGTAAGATGGCTACCAAAATGGCCACCGAAAATTGTCGAAATTTAAGCTCTGCTCAGAGGAAAGCCAGACTCATTAAACATGTTGCCAATAATATCTACTACCACAATCATTTCAGCGCGTAATGTTCCAACGAAGCAGTATCTACTGCAGGATCCAACATCATGTCCACTTATTACGAGGGACTATCTGGAAATTACGTCATTTCCTATGAACTTTTACTGTTTGTAAAGACGGTTTCGAGTTTTGAAAATCACGCTTGTCCAAGAAGACCTCCACAGACTTACTGATTCGATGTGTAAACAATGTATGGGGATAGTTTCCTCATACATATATGTATTTGGCAGAAGTATTTTCTAGGACATAAGACATCACCATTCAACGGATAGTTGATATCTGAGAAGAGATAAGAGTAAAACCACTTTTCGTACATGTCGAAATGGGGAATCTATGGGCTACATTTAGTTCCAGCTAGCACTAACAATGATGTCGAAAAATGTGCATTCACAATCTGTTTAGCGGAAATTTATAGTCATTATGTTTTACTTTCTATGGAATCCGTCCAACCGTTAGAGTTTTTTCCCCAGTGTATCTCAACCTAGCTATAAATCGGACACGTTCCTGTTTTGGTAACCTTCTTAAGAGGTTGGGGAATATGATTTTTCATACATATTCCAGATTAAAACAATACTGTATTCAATAAGACTGTATAGTCCAATTTTCAAGGCAATAATTGTTCAATTTGTGACTAAAGCTTGAAATTTTTGCACATATGTACATATTCACATACTAATTGATATTAGATGTGGAGCCACTCTGAAATTCACTTTAACCCCTCTGTTAAGGGGTTTTCCAAATTTAAAGAGCGTTTCGTGATTATATAATTTATTAAATATCGCAATTAATCTTGCCATGAAATATGTGATTTAAATTTGGCATATACATTAAGTATGATTCTGCGAGATATAATGCCACATTTCTAGGGTAAAATTGGAACTCCTGTCCAAGGTGGCCGTCAAAACTAATATCTTCTAGATCAGTTTCTGCTATATGGAACTCGGTAAGATTTGTGCCTTTATTTTTATATTATTCGTATTAACTGATTATTGGAGCAATGAAATATGCTATTCATGAGGTCCTAGCTCCTTCCAATCCCTCAAAATTATATCGGTATGAAATTTCACCAATAAAAAGCCCTGTTAGGATTCTAGTCATCTTTTCACAAGAAATGGACATAATTGTGCAAACTAAATGAGGCGTACCATGACTTATGAATATTTCAACTCGATGGAACCATAATTGTCACTTAGGCTAAAATGGCGGCCGAAATATGGAAAACGGTATATATTGTCCCAGCGTGTCATTCAATCGCTTAAAAATAATGGATGATGAATAAAATTGGCTGTCCTGTCATATATACGTTGAGTACTAACATGGATGATGAATCTTGGACAAGTGTTACTATCTCAATACCAAAATTATTGGAAGTTTGTCTCAAAATCTGCAAAAAATCACTTTTCAGGTTGGCACCATTTTTTAAAAGTAAAATGGAATTATCTTTGGTGTATATTGTTTTTGGTCCTCTTATATGCGTCACACTGGTGGTTTTTTAGTAAAATAAACTCATGCTCGCTTGCAAAATGTCCAACAAAATTGGTAGAAAAGTTAATATTTTCAAATGTATCCCGGACATTATTCTCTGCTCTTCTGTGAAGGTAAGCACATTGTGATTCACTTGGTTATTAAACATGTTACTTAATCAACTGACAACTATACTATTCTGGCTGTCCCAGTACCTTATGTGGCACGACCATTTCATTTAAATCATGCAGTACGTAATTTTGCCGAAAAGTCTTATGGGATTCTGGCCATGATTTTGAACGCAAATGAGCAAAACTCTGAAACTAAACTGAGAGGGACATAAGTATGTGCCTACTCTGGCCCAATAACATGCGAACCATTATAGGTACGTGTGTGTCAGACCAGGTAACATCGGGGCGTATCCACACCCAGCACACTAGAACCGACAGATAAATAGCTAGTAACCAAGATGAAGAACTCTCTGTGACATTACCTCCTAATTGATTAACATATACTTGAGTTATTATGGAAAGTGATAGCCACCAAAGGTCCAACTGTACAACTCATCCATGACCATACACTCATGTTATATATTTCATAAACACCACACAGATGACAATGTAGCCACTCGCTTTATACCCATACACCTCACCCATAACAATACAACCATACATGAATTTACCCGTAAACCACATACCTGACTATACAGCCATGAGTCACCATTCAGGTACACCAGTTATACTACTACACCACCCATGACCATCTCGTCACTTCCTGTAAACATATTCACCGCATTCGTAATCATACAGTCACTTCTTGTATACCTATTCGCTTCACCATTGGCCATACAATCACTCCCTGTATATCTATTTGCCACGTACCTGTATGGTCATATATCCACTCAAGATATACATATACACTGCAACCATAACAATCGAGTAACTCCGGGTGTACATATACACCTCACCAATGGCCATACAACCCTTAGATATATACCAATACCCCGCACACATGGCCATTCACACACTCCAGGCTTGAATATACTCCTCACTCAAGACAATTCAGTCACTCACTGTATACCCATACACAACATTCGTGGTCATACTGTCATTCCTTGTTTACCAATTCACACCACCATTGGCCATACGATCATGCCATGTATACTGATTGGCCACACCGTGGCCATATAGTCAATAAATATATATAATATACATACATTACCCCACCAATGTCTATTACAGAGTCACTCCAGGTATACATTGGCACCTCATAATTGACCATACATACATTCTAGACATAGCAATACAACTCTCAGCAACTCACCATTGGCCATAGAGTCACTCCATTTATACATTTTCTTCATACACATGACCATATACCCACTCAAGATATACACATACAGTGCATACACCCCACGCACGACCATAGTCAATCCATACACGCCTCACCAATGGATATACCAATACCCTGCACGACCATTCGTACACTCCCAATTTGCATATACACGTCGCCCATGATAATTCTGCCACTCGATGTATACTCACACACTCCATGATCATACAGCTACTCTATGTATACCTATACATCCACCAATGACAATACAGCCACGGCAGAGATGCATATACATCACATATACAACCATGACCACACGGGCAAGGGCACATAATTTTACCCACACGCCGCCAATGACCATCCAGATATACTCCAGGAATGCATATACACTTCATAAATCACGACCGTACAATCATATGTACACCTATATACATTACACATAAGCATACAACCACTCCCTATTTATTTATTCATACACCCACAGTCCCACACATGATCATGCAAGCAACATATGTATACATGTACATATTAGTGGGGTCCCTCATTCCCAAAAAGTCACGATAGTGTGACTTTAGTGATTAAAGCATGACAATTCATATATATGTTGCTTAGTGACTTAAGAAAACTTTTTGGAGGGGGTGCCCGGGTGGAAGGACCTGAGTCGGGGTAAAATCGGGTATCCATGGCAACGGCATCACAAATTTTGACAAACGTTGAAAAAGCCCACTGTTGGGAATCAATTAGCCTTATGTTCAAAGAAATTATGTTAACTCATATTGCCATCAATAGTGTATCAAACGGACTTGGCGACTGTGACATTTATGGTCAAGGTCAATGGAACTCGGTAAGATTTGTGCCTTTATTTTTATATTATTCGTATTAACTGATTATTGGAGCAATGAAATATGCTATTCATGAGGTCCTAGCTCCTTCCAATCCCTCAAAATTATATCGGTATGAAATTTCACCAATAAAAAGCCCTGTTAGGATTCTAGTCATCTTTTCACAAGAAATGGACATAATTGTGCAAACTAAATGAGGCGTACCATGACTTATGAATATTTCAACTCGATGGAACCATAATTGTCACTTAGGCTAAAATGGCGGCCGAAATATGGAAAACGGTATATATTGTCCCAGCGTGTCATTCAATCGCTTAAAAATAATGGATGATGAATAAAATTGGCTGTCCTGTCATATATACGTTGAGTACTAACATGGATGATGAATCTTGGACAAGTGTTACTATCTCAATACCAAAATTATTGGAAGTTTGTCTCAAAATCTGCAAAAAATCACTTTTCAGGTTGGCACCATTTTTTAAAAGTAAAATGGAATTATCTTTGGTGTATATTGTTTTTGGTCCTCTTATATGCGTCACACTGGTGGTTTTTTAGTAAAATAAACTCATGCTCGCTTGCAAAATGTCCAACAAAATTGGTAGAAAAGTTAATATTTTCAAATGTATCCCGGACATTATTCTCTGCTCTTCTGTGAAGGTAAGCACATTGTGATTCACTTGGTTATTAAACATGTTACTTAATCAACTGACAACTATACTATTCTGGCTGTCCCAGTACCTTATGTGGCACGACCATTTCATTTAAATCATGCAGTACGTAATTTTGCCGAAAAGTCTTATGGGATTCTGGCCATGATTTTGAACGCAAATGAGCAAAACTCTGAAACTAAACTGAGAGGGACATAAGTATGTGCCTACTCTGGCCCAATAACATGCGAACCATTATAGGTACGTGTGTGTCAGACCAGGTAACATCGGGGCGTATCCACACCCAGCACACTAGAACCGACAGATAAATAGCTAGTAACCAAGATGAAGAACTCTCTGTGACATTACCTCCTAATTGATTAACATATACTTGAGTTATTATGGAAAGTGATAGCCACCAAAGGTCCAACTGTACAACTCATCCATGACCATACACTCATGTTATATATTTCATAAACACCACACAGATGACAATGTAGCCACTCGCTTTATACCCATACACCTCACCCATAACAATACAACCATACATGAATTTACCCGTAAACCACATACCTGACTATACAGCCATGAGTCACCATTCAGGTACACCAGTTATACTACTACACCACCCATGACCATCTCGTCACTTCCTGTAAACATATTCACCGCATTCGTAATCATACAGTCACTTCTTGTATACCTATTCGCTTCACCATTGGCCATACAATCACTCCCTGTATATCTATTTGCCACGTACCTGTATGGTCATATATCCACTCAAGATATACATATACACTGCAACCATAACAATCGAGTAACTCCGGGTGTACATATACACCTCACCAATGGCCATACAACCCTTAGATATATACCAATACCCCGCACACGTGGCCATTCACACACTCCAGGCTTGAATATACTCCTCACTCAAGACAATTCAGTCACTCACTGTATACCCATACACAACATTCGTGGTCATACTGTCATTCCTTGTTTACCAATTCACACCACCATTGGCCATACGATCATGCCATGTATACTGATTGGCCACACCGTGGCCATATAGTCAATAAATATATATAATATACATACATTACCCCACCAATGTCTATTACAGAGTCACTCCAGGTATACATTGGCACCTCATAATTGACCATACATACATTCTAGACATAGCAATACAACTCTCAGCAACTCACCATTGGCCATAGAGTCACTCCATTTATACATTTTCTTCATACACATGACCATATACCCACTCAAGATATACACATACAGTGCATACACCCCACGCACGACCATAGTCAATCCATACACGCCTCACCAATGGATATACCAATACCCTGCACGACCATTCGTACACTCCCAATTTGCATATACACGTCGCCCATGATAATTCTGCCACTCGATGTATACTCACACACTCCATGATCATACAGCTACTCTATGTATACCTATACATCCACCAATGACAATACAGCCACGGCAGAGATGCATATACATCACATATACAACCATGACCACACGGGCAAGGGCACATAATTTTACCCACACGCCGCCAATGACCATCCAGATATACTCCAGGAATGCATATACACTTCATAAATCACGACCGTACAATCATATGTACACCTATATACATTACACATAAGCATACAACCACTCCCTATTTATTTATTCATACACCCACAGTCCCACACATGATCATGCAAGCAACATATGTATACATGTACATATTAGTGGGGTCCCTCATTCCCAAAAAGTCACGATAGTGTGACTTTAGTGATTAAAGCATGACAATTCATATATATGTTGCTTAGTGACTTAAGAAAACTTTTTGGAGGGGGTGCCCGGGTGGAAGGACCTGAGTCGGGGTAAAATCGGGTATCCATGGCAACGGCATCACAAATTTTGACAAACGTTGAAAAAGCCCACTGTTGGGAATCAATTAGCCTTATGTTCAAAGAAATTATGTTAACTCATATTGCCATCAATAGTGTATCAAACGGACTTGGCGACTGTGACATTTATGGTCAAGGTCAATGGAACTCGGTAAGATTTGTGCCTTTATTTTTATATTATTCGTATTAACTGATTATTGGAGCAATGAAATATGCTATTCATGAGGTCCTAGCTCCTTCCAATCCCTCAAAATTATATCGGTATGAAATTTCACCAATAAAAAGCCCTGTTAGGATTCTAGTCATCTTTTCACAAGAAATGGACATAATTGTGCAAACTAAATGAGGCGTACCATGACTTATGAATATTTCAACTCGATGGAACCATAATTGTCACTTAGGCTAAAATGGCGGCCGAAATATGGAAAACGGTATATATTGTCCCAGCGTGTCATTCAATCGCTTAAAAATAATGGATGATGAATAAAATTGGCTGTCCTGTCATATATACGTTGAGTACTAACATGGATGATGAATCTTGGACAAGTGTTACTATCTCAATACCAAAATTATTGGAAGTTTGTCTCAAAATCTGCAAAAAATCACTTTTCAGGTTGGCACCATTTTTTAAAAGTAAAATGGAATTATCTTTGGTGTATATTGTTTTTGGTCCTCTTATATGCGTCACACTGGTGGTTTTTTAGTAAAATAAACTCATGCTCGCTTGCAAAATGTCCAACAAAATTGGTAGAAAAGTTAATATTTTCAAATGTATCCCGGACATTATTCTCTGCTCTTCTGTGAAGGTAAGCACATTGTGATTCACTTGGTTATTAAACATGTTACTTAATCAACTGACAACTATACTATTCTGGCTGTCCCAGTACCTTATGTGGCACGACCATTTCATTTAAATCATGCAGTACGTAATTTTGCCGAAAAGTCTTATGGGATTCTGGCCATGATTTTGAACGCAAATGAGCAAAACTCTGAAACTAAACTGAGAGGGACATAAGTATGTGCCTACTCTGGCCCAATAACATGCGAACCATTATAGGTACGTGTGTGTCAGACCAGGTAACATCGGGGCGTATCCACACCCAGCACACTAGAACCGACAGATAAATAGCTAGTAACCAAGATGAAGAACTCTCTGTGACATTACCTCCTAATTGATTAACATATACTTGAGTTATTATGGAAAGTGATAGCCACCAAAGGTCCAACTGTACAACTCATCCATGACCATACACTTATGTTATATATTTCATAAACACCACACAGATGACAATGTAGCCACTCGCTTTATACCCATACACCTCACCCATAACAATACAACCATACATGAATTTACCCGTAAACCACATACCTGACTATACAGCCATGAGTCACCATTCAGGTACACCAGTTATACTACTACACCACCCATGACCATCTCGTCACTTCCTGTAAACATATTCACCGCATTCGTAATCATACAGTCACTTCTTGTATACCTATTCGCTTCACCATTGGCCATACAATCACTCCCTGTATATCTATTTGCCACGTACCTGTATGGTCATATATCCACTCAAGATATACATATACACTGCAACCATAACAATCGAGTAACTCCGGGTGTACATATACACCTCACCAATGGCCATACAACCCTTAGATATATACCAATACCCCGCACACATGGCCATTCACACACTCCAGGCTTGAATATACTCCTCACTCAAGACAATTCAGTCACTCACTGTATACCCATACACAACATTCGTGGTCATACTGTCATTCCTTGTTTACCAATTCACACCACCATTGGCCATACGATCATGCCATGTATACTGATTGGCCACACCGTGGCCATATAGTCAATAAATATATATAATATACATACATTACCCCACCAATGTCTATTACAGAGTCACTCCAGGTATACATTGGCACCTCATAATTGACCATACATACATTCTAGACATAGCAATACAACTCTCAGCAACTCACCATTGGCCATAGAGTCACTCCATTTATACATTTTCTTCATACACATGACCATATACCCACTCAAGATATACACATACAGTGCATACACCCCACGCACGACCATAGTCAATCCATACACGCCTCACCAATGGATATACCAATACCCTGCACGACCATTCGTACACTCCCAATTTGCATATACACGTCGCCCATGATAATTCTGCCACTCGATGTATACTCACACACTCCATGATCATACAGCTACTCTATGTATACCTATACATCCACCAATGACAATACAGCCACGGCAGAGATGCATATACATCACATATACAACCATGACCACACGGGCAAGGGCACATAATTTTACCCACACGCCGCCAATGACCATCCAGATATACTCCAGGAATGCATATACACTTCATAAATCACGACCGTACAATCATATGTACACCTATATACATTACACATAAGCATACAACCACTCCCTATTTATTTATTCATACACCCACAGTCCCACACATGATCATGCAAGCAACATATGTATACATGTACATATTAGTGGGGTCCCTCATTCCCAAAAAGTCACGATAGTGTGACTTTAGTGATTAAAGCATGACAATTCATATATATGTTGCTTAGTGACTTAAGAAAACTTTTTGGAGGGGGTGCCCGGGTGGAAGGACCTGAGTCGGGGTAAAATCGGGTATCCATGGCAACGGCATCACAAATTTTGACAAACGTTGAAAAAGCCCACTGTTGGGAATCAATTAGCCTTATGTTCAAAGAAATTATGTTAACTCATATTGCCATCAATAGTGTATCAAACGGACTTGGCGACTGTGACATTTATGGTCAAGGTCAATGGAACTCGGTAAGATTTGTGCCTTTATTTTTATATTATTCGTATTAACTGATTATTGGAGCAATGAAATATGCTATTCATGAGGTCCTAGCTCCTTCCAATCCCTCAAAATTATATCGGTATGAAATTTCACCAATAAAAAGCCCTGTTAGGATTCTAGTCATCTTTTCACAAGAAATGGACATAATTGTGCAAACTAAATGAGGCGTACCATGACTTATGAATATTTCAACTCGATGGAACCATAATTGTCACTTAGGCTAAAATGGCGGCCGAAATATGGAAAACGGTATATATTGTCCCAGCGTGTCATTCAATCGCTTAAAAATAATGGATGATGAATAAAATTGGCTGTCCTGTCATATATACGTTGAGTACTAACATGGATGATGAATCTTGGACAAGTGTTACTATCTCAATACCAAAATTATTGGAAGTTTGTCTCAAAATCTGCAAAAAATCACTTTTCAGGTTGGCACCATTTTTTAAAAGTAAAATGGAATTATCTTTGGTGTATATTGTTTTTGGTCCTCTTATATGCGTCACACTGGTGGTTTTTTAGTAAAATAAACTCATGCTCGCTTGCAAAATGTCCAACAAAATTGGTAGAAAAGTTAATATTTTCAAATGTATCCCGGACATTATTCTCTGCTCTTCTGTGAAGGTAAGCACATTGTGATTCACTTGGTTATTAAACATGTTACTTAATCAACTGACAACTATACTATTCTGGCTGTCCCAGTACCTTATGTGGCACGACCATTTCATTTAAATCATGCAGTACGTAATTTTGCCGAAAAGTCTTATGGGATTCTGGCCATGATTTTGAACGCAAATGAGCAAAACTCTGAAACTAAACTGAGAGGGACATAAGTATGTGCCTACTCTGGCCCAATAACATGCGAACCATTATAGGTACGTGTGTGTCAGACCAGGTAACATCGGGGCGTATCCACACCCAGCACACTAGAACCGACAGATAAATAGCTAGTAACCAAGATGAAGAACTCTCTGTGACATTACCTCCTAATTGATTAACATATACTTGAGTTATTATGGAAAGTGATAGCCACCAAAGGTCCAACTGTACAACTCATCCATGACCATACACTCATGTTATATATTTCATAAACACCACACAGATGACAATGTAGCCACTCGCTTTATACCCATACACCTCACCCATAACAATACAACCATACATGAATTTACCCGTAAACCACATACCTGACTATACAGCCATGAGTCACCATTCAGGTACACCAGTTATACTACTACACCACCCATGACCATCTCGTCACTTCCTGTAAACATATTCACCGCATTCGTAATCATACAGTCACTTCTTGTATACCTATTCGCTTCACCATTGGCCATACAATCACTCCCTGTATATCTATTTGCCACGTACCTGTATGGTCATATATCCACTCAAGATATACATATACACTGCAACCATAACAATCGAGTAACTCCGGGTGTACATATACACCTCACCAATGGCCATACAACCCTTAGATATATACCAATACCCCGCACACATGGCCATTCACACACTCCAGGCTTGAATATACTCCTCACTCAAGACAATTCAGTCACTCACTGTATACCCATACACAACATTCGTGGTCATACTGTCATTCCTTGTTTACCAATTCACACCACCATTGGCCATACGATCATGCCATGTATACTGATTGGCCACACCGTGGCCATATAGTCAATAAATATATATAATATACATACATTACCCCACCAATGTCTATTACAGAGTCACTCCAGGTATACATTGGCACCTCATAATTGACCATACATACATTCTAGACATAGCAATACAACTCTCAGCAACTCACCATTGGCCATAGAGTCACTCCATTTATACATTTTCTTCATACACATGACCATATACCCACTCAAGATATACACATACAGTGCATACACCCCACGCACGACCATAGTCAATCCATACACGCCTCACCAATGGATATACCAATACCCTGCACGACCATTCGTACACTCCCAATTTGCATATACACGTCGCCCATGATAATTCTGCCACTCGATGTATACTCACACACTCCATGATCATACAGCTACTCTATGTATACCTATACATCCACCAATGACAATACAGCCACGGCAGAGATGCATATACATCACATATACAACCATGACCACACGGGCAAGGGCACATAATTTTACCCACACGCCGCCAATGACCATCCAGATATACTCCAGGAATGCATATACACTTCATAAATCACGACCGTACAATCATATGTACACCTATATACATTACACATAAGCATACAACCACTCCCTATTTATTTATTCATACACCCACAGTCCCACACATGATCATGCAAGCAACATATGTATACATGTACATATTAGTGGGGTCCCTCATTCCCAAAAAGTCACGATAGTGTGACTTTAGTGATTAAAGCATGACAATTCATATATATGTTGCTTAGTGACTTAAGAAAACTTTTTGGAGGGGGTGCCCGGGTGGAAGGACCTGAGTCGGGGTAAAATCGGGTATCCATGGCAACGGCATCACAAATTTTGACAAACGTTGAAAAAGCCCACTGTTGGGAATCAATTAGCCTTATGTTCAAAGAAATTATGTTAACTCATATTGCCATCAATAGTGTATCAAACGGACTTGGCGACTGTGACATTTATGGTCAAGGTCAATGGAACTCGGTAAGATTTGTGCCTTTATTTTTATATTATTCGTATTAACTGATTATTGGAGCAATGAAATATGCTATTCATGAGGTCCTAGCTCCTTCCAATCCCTCAAAATTATATCGGTATGAAATTTCACCAATAAAAAGCCCTGTTAGGATTCTAGTCATCTTTTCACAAGAAATGGACATAATTGTGCAAACTAAATGAGGCGTACCATGACTTATGAATATTTCAACTCGATGGAACCATAATTGTCACTTAGGCTAAAATGGCGGCCGAAATATGGAAAACGGTATATATTGTCCCAGCGTGTCATTCAATCGCTTAAAAATAATGGATGATGAATAAAATTGGCTGTCCTGTCATATATACGTTGAGTACTAACATGGATGATGAATCTTGGACAAGTGTTACTATCTCAATACCAAAATTATTGGAAGTTTGTCTCAAAATCTGCAAAAAATCACTTTTCAGGTTGGCACCATTTTTTAAAAGTAAAATGGAATTATCTTTGGTGTATATTGTTTTTGGTCCTCTTATATGCGTCACACTGGTGGTTTTTTAGTAAAATAAACTCATGCTCGCTTGCAAAATGTCCAACAAAATTGGTAGAAAAGTTAATATTTTCAAATGTATCCCGGACATTATTCTCTGCTCTTCTGTGAAGGTAAGCACATTGTGATTCACTTGGTTATTAAACATGTTACTTAATCAACTGACAACTATACTATTCTGGCTGTCCCAGTACCTTATGTGGCACGACCATTTCATTTAAATCATGCAGTACGTAATTTTGCCGAAAAGTCTTATGGGATTCTGGCCATGATTTTGAACGCAAATGAGCAAAACTCTGAAACTAAACTGAGAGGGACATAAGTATGTGCCTACTCTGGCCCAATAACATGCGAACCATTATAGGTACGTGTGTGTCAGACCAGGTAACATCGGGGCGTATCCACACCCAGCACACTAGAACCGACAGATAAATAGCTAGTAACCAAGATGAAGAACTCTCTGTGACATTACCTCCTAATTGATTAACATATACTTGAGTTATTATGGAAAGTGATAGCCACCAAAGGTCCAACTGTACAACTCATCCATGACCATACACTCATGTTATATATTTCATAAACACCACACAGATGACAATGTAGCCACTCGCTTTATACCCATACACCTCACCCATAACAATACAACCATACATGAATTTACCCGTAAACCACATACCTGACTATACAGCCATGAGTCACCATTCAGGTACACCAGTTATACTACTACACCACCCATGACCATCTCGTCACTTCCTGTAAACATATTCACCGCATTCGTAATCATACAGTCACTTCTTGTATACCTATTCGCTTCACCATTGGCCATACAATCACTCCCTGTATATCTATTTGCCACGTACCTGTATGGTCATATATCCACTCAAGATATACATATACACTGCAACCATAACAATCGAGTAACTCCGGGTGTACATATACACCTCACCAATGGCCATACAACCCTTAGATATATACCAATACCCCGCACACATGGCCATTCACACACTCCAGGCTTGAATATACTCCTCACTCAAGACAATTCAGTCACTCACTGTATACCCATACACAACATTCGTGGTCATACTGTCATTCCTTGTTTACCAATTCACACCACCATTGGCCATACGATCATGCCATGTATACTGATTGGCCACACCGTGGCCATATAGTCAATAAATATATATAATATACATACATTACCCCACCAATGTCTATTACAGAGTCACTCTAGGTATACATTGGCACCTCATAATTGACCATACATACATTCTAGACATAGCAATACAACTCTCAGCAACTCACCATTGGCCATAGAGTCACTCCATTTATACATTTTCTTCATACACATGACCATATACCCACTCAAGATATACACATACAGTGCATACACCCCACGCACGACCATAGTCAATCCATACACGCCTCACCAATGGATATACCAATACCCTGCACGACCATTCGTACACTCCCAATTTGCATATACACGTCGCCCATGATAATTCTGCCACTCGATGTATACTCACACACTCCATGATCATACAGCTACTCTATGTATACCTATACATCCACCAATGACAATACAGCCACGGCAGAGATGCATATACATCACATATACAACCATGACCACACGGGCAAGGGCACATAATTTTACCCACACGCCGCCAATGACCATCCAGATATACTCCAGGAATGCATATACACTTCATAAATCACGACCGTACAATCATATGTACACCTATATACATTACACATAAGCATACAACCACTCCCTATTTATTTATTCATACACCCACAGTCCCACACATGATCATGCAAGCAACATATGTATACATGTACATATTAGTGGGGTCCCTCATTCCCAAAAAGTCACGATAGTGTGACTTTAGTGATTAAAGCATGACAATTCATATATATGTTGCTTAGTGACTTAAGAAAACTTTTTGGAGGGGGTGCCCGGGTGGAAGGACCTGAGTCGGGGTAAAATCGGGTATCCATGGCAACGGCATCACAAATTTTGACAAACGTTGAAAAAGCCCACTGTTGGGAATCAATTAGCCTTATGTTCAAAGAAATTATGTTAACTCATATTGCCATCAATAGTGTATCAAACGGACTTGGCGACTGTGACATTTATGGTCAAGGTCAATGGAACTCGGTAAGATTTGTGCCTTTATTTTTATATTATTCGTATTAACTGATTATTGGAGCAATGAAATATGCTATTCATGAGGTCCTAGCTCCTTCCAATCCCTCAAAATTATATCGGTATGAAATTTCACCAATAAAAAGCCCTGTTAGGATTCTAGTCATCTTTTCACAAGAAATGGACATAATTGTGCAAACTAAATGAGGCGTACCATGACTTATGAATATTTCAACTCGATGGAACCATAATTGTCACTTAGGCTAAAATGGCGGCCGAAATATGGAAAACGGTATATATTGTCCCAGCGTGTCATTCAATCGCTTAAAAATAATGGATGATGAATAAAATTGGCTGTCCTGTCATATATACGTTGAGTACTAACATGGATGATGAATCTTGGACAAGTGTTACTATCTCAATACCAAAATTATTGGAAGTTTGTCTCAAAATCTGCAAAAAATCACTTTTCAGGTTGGCACCATTTTTTAAAAGTAAAATGGAATTATCTTTGGTGTATATTGTTTTTGGTCCTCTTATATGCGTCACACTGGTGGTTTTTTAGTAAAATAAACTCATGCTCGCTTGCAAAATGTCCAACAAAATTGGTAGAAAAGTTAATATTTTCAAATGTATCCCGGACATTATTCTCTGCTCTTCTGTGAAGGTAAGCACATTGTGATTCACTTGGTTATTAAACATGTTACTTAATCAACTGACAACTATACTATTCTGGCTGTCCCAGTACCTTATGTGGCACGACCATTTCATTTAAATCATGCAGTACGTAATTTTGCCGAAAAGTCTTATGGGATTCTGGCCATGATTTTGAACGCAAATGAGCAAAACTCTGAAACTAAACTGAGAGGGACATAAGTATGTGCCTACTCTGGCCCAATAACATGCGAACCATTATAGGTACGTGTGTGTCAGACCAGGTAACATCGGGGCGTATCCACACCCAGCACACTAGAACCGACAGATAAATAGCTAGTAACCAAGATGAAGAACTCTCTGTGACATTACCTCCTAATTGATTAACATATACTTGAGTTATTATGGAAAGTTATAGCCACCAAAGGTCCAACTGTACAACTCATCCATGACCATACACTCATGTTATATATTTCATAAACACCACACAGATGACAATGTAGCCACTCGCTTTATACCCATACACCTCACCCATAACAATACAACCATACATGAATTTACCCGTAAACCACATACCTGACTATACAGCCATGAGTCACCATTCAGGTACACCAGTTATACTACTACACCACCCATGACCATCTCGTCACTTCCTGTAAACATATTCACCGCATTCGTAATCATACAGTCACTTCTTGTATACCTATTCGCTTCACCATTGGCCATACAATCACTCCCTGTATATCTATTTGCCACGTACCTGTATGGTCATATATCCACTCAAGATATACATATACACTGCAACCATAACAATCGAGTAACTCCGGGTGTACATATACACCTCACCAATGGCCATACAACCCTTAGATATATACCAATACCCCGCACACATGGCCATTCACACACTCCAGGCTTGAATATACTCCTCACTCAAGACAATTCAGTCACTCACTGTATACCCATACACAACATTCGTGGTCATACTGTCATTCATTGTTTACCAATTCACACCACCATTGGCCATACGATCATGCCATGTATACTGATTGGCCACACCGTGGCCATATAGTCAATAAATATATATAATATACATACATTACCCCACCAATGTCTATTACAGAGTCACTCCAGGTATACATTGGCACCTCATAATTGACCATACATACATTCTAGACATAGCAATACAACTCTCAGCAACTCACCATTGGCCATAGAGTCACTCCATTTATACATTTTCTTCATACACATGACCATATACCCACTCAAGATATACACATACAGTGCATACACCCCACGCACGACCATAGTCAATCCATACACGCCTCACCAATGGATATACCAATACCCTGCACGACCATTCGTACACTCCCAATTTGCATATACACGTCGCCCATGATAATTCTGCCACTCGATGTATACTCACACACTCCATGATCATACAGCTACTCTATGTATACCTATACATCCACCAATGACAATACAGCCACGGCAGAGATGCATATACATCACATATACAACCATGACCACACGGGCAAGGGCACATAATTTTACCCACACGCCGCCAATGACCATCCAGATATACTCCAGGAATGCATATACACTTCATAAATCACGACCGTACAATCATATGTACACCTATATACATTACACATAAGCATACAACCACTCCCTATTTATTTATTCATACACCCACAGTCCCACACATGATCATGCAAGCAACATATGTATACATGTACATATTAGTGGGGTCCCTCATTCCCAAAAAGTCACGATAGTGTGACTTTAGTGATTAAAGCATGACAATTCATATATATGTTGCTTAGTGACTTAAGAAAACTTTTTGGAGGGGGTGCCCGGGTGGAAGGACCTGAGTCGGGGTAAAATCGGGTATCCATGGCAACGGCATCACAAATTTTGACAAACGTTGAAAAAGCCCACTGTTGGGAATCAATTAGCCTTATGTTCAAAGAAATTATGTTAACTCATATTGCCATCAATAGTGTATCAAACGGACTTGGCGACTGTGACATTTATGGTCAAGGTCAATGGAACTCGGTAAGATTTGTGCCTTTATTTTTATATTATTCGTATTAACTGATTATTGGAGCAATGAAATATGCTATTCATGAGGTCCTAGCTCCTTCCAATCCCTCAAAATTATATCGGTATGAAATTTCACCAATAAAAAGCCCTGTTAGGATTCTAGTCATCTTTTCACAAGAAATGGACATAATTGTGCAAACTAAATGAGGCGTACCATGACTTATGAATATTTCAACTCGATGGAACCATAATTGTCACTTAGGCTAAAATGGCGGCCGAAATATGGAAAACGGTATATATTGTCCCAGCGTGTCATTCAATCGCTTAAAAATAATGGATGATGAATAAAATTGGCTGTCCTGTCATATATACGTTGAGTACTAACATGGATGATGAATCTTGGACAAGTGTTACTATCTCAATACCAAAATTATTGGAAGTTTGTCTCAAAATCTGCAAAAAATCACTTTTCAGGTTGGCACCATTTTTTAAAAGTAAAATGGAATTATCTTTGGTGTATATTGTTTTTGGTCCTCTTATATGCGTCACACTGGTGGTTTTTTAGTAAAATAAACTCATGCTCGCTTGCAAAATGTCCAACAAAATTGGTAGAAAAGTTAATATTTTCAAATGTATCCCGGACATTATTCTCTGCTCTTCTGTGAAGGTAAGCACATTGTGATTCACTTGGTTATTAAACATGTTACTTAATCAACTGACAACTATACTATTCTGGCTGTCCCAGTACCTTATGTGGCACGACCATTTCATTTAAATCATGCAGTACGTAATTTTGCCGAAAAGTCTTATGGGATTCTGGCCATGATTTTGAACGCAAATGAGCAAAACTCTGAAACTAAACTGAGAGGGACATAAGTATGTGCCTACTCTGGCCCAATAACATGCGAACCATTATAGGTACGTGTGTGTCAGACCAGGTAACATCGGGGCGTATCCACACCCAGCACACTAGAACCGACAGATAAATAGCTAGTAACCAAGATGAAGAACTCTCTGTGACATTACCTCCTAATTGATTAACATATACTTGAGTTATTATGGAAAGTGATAGCCACCAAAGGTCCAACTGTACAACTCATCCATGACCATACACTCATGTTATATATTTCATAAACACCACACAGATGACAATGTAGCCACTCGCTTTATACCCATACACCTCACCCATAACAATACAACCATACATGAATTTACCCGTAAACCACATACCTGACTATACAGCCATGAGTCACCATTCAGGTACACCAGTTATACTACTACACCACCCATGACCATCTCGTCACTTCCTGTAAACATATTCACCGCATTCGTAATCATACAGTCACTTCTTGTATACCTATTCGCTTCACCATTAGCCATACAATCACTCCCTGTATATCTATTTGCCACGTACCTGTATGGCCATATATCCACTCAAGATATACATATACACTGCAACCATAACAATCGAGTAACTCCGGGTGTACATATACACCTCACCAATGGCCATACAACCCTTAGATATATACCAATACCCCGCACACGTGGCCATTCACACACTCCAGGCTTGAATATACTGCTCACTCAAGACAATTCAGTCACTCACTGTATACCCATACACAACATTCGTGGTCATACTGTCATTCCTTGTTTACCAATTCACACCACCATTGGCCATACGATCATGCCATGTATACTGATTGGCCACACCGTGGCCATATAGTCAATAAATATATATAATATACATACATTACCCCACCAATGTCTATTACAGAGTCACTCCAGGTATACATTGGCACCTCATAATTGACCATACATACATTCTAGACATAGCAATACAACTCTCAGCAACTCACCATTGGCCATAGAGTCACTCCATTTATACATTTTCTTCATACACATGACCATATACCCACTCAAGATATACACATACAGTGCATACACCCCACGCACGACCATAGTCAATCCATACACGCCTCACCAATGGATATACCAATACCCTGCACGACCATTCGTACACTCCCAATTTGCATATACACGTCGCCCATGATAATTCTGCCACTCGATGTATACTCACACACTCCATGATCATACAGCTACTCTATGTATACCTATACATCCACCAATGACAATACAGCCACGGCAGAGATGCATATACATCACATATACAACCATGACCACACGGGCAAGGGCACATAATTTTACCCACACGCCGCCAATGACCATCCAGATATACTCCAGGAATGCATATACACTTCATAAATCACGACCGTACAATCATATGTACACCTATATACATTACACATAAGCATACAACCACTCCCTATTTATTTATTCATACACCCACAGTCCCACACATGATCATGCAAGCAACATATGTATACATGTACATATTAGTGGGGTCCCTCATTCCCAAAAAGTCACGATAGTGTGACTTTAGTGATTAAAGCATGACAATTCATATATATGTTGCTTAGTGACTTAAGAAAACTTTTTGGAGGGGGTGCCCGGGTGGAAGGACCTGAGTCGGGGTAAAATCGGGTATCCATGGCAACGGCATCACAAATTTTGACAAACGTTGAAAAAGCCCACTGTTGGGAATCAATTAGCCTTATGTTCAAAGAAATTATGTTAACTCATATTGCCATCAATAGTGTATCAAACGGACTTGGCGACTGTGACATTTATGGTCAAGGTCAATCGCTAACGTCAAGGTTATTGGGCAAGTCATATTTTGGTCCATTTTTTATTAATTATCTCATATTTCGCTATGCCTAGTGCCTTAATCATAAAAAAGAAACCCATCACAATGCACACAAATTAGGGAACATCATATTATATGACGCACTTGATATAAGACGATCACTGTCAAAACGTCACAACATTTAATTTATACATAATTACATTTTAAGGACTAACTTTTATTTTATTTGTGGCAATATATAAGTCAAGATACATTACATCAAGATACCACCGGATCAAAATAAACACGATTTTGTGACTTTGGTAACTAAAACACGATACTTCACATAACTATATGTAGCTTAGTTATAGTGTAAACTTTTTGGATAGGGGTGTCCGAATAAGTGGTCATGTGTCTGGATAAAATATGGTTACCATGTCAACGCCATCAAATATTTGCAGAAATGTTGAAAAAGCCACTGTTGGCAACACGACGAGCCTTGTGTTTGAATAAATGAAGTGAACTCATAGTGCCATCAATTGTCCATCAAACGAAATGAGCCACTAGGGCATATATGATCAAGGTCAATTGCTACGATCAAGGTCATTGGGGGGAAATTCCATATATTGGTTTTATTACGCCACAAGATGGTGTAAGCTGTATTACAGTTTTTCATGTTCGAGCGGACGATCGATAATCCACTGGGCGAATGTATTATGGTTAGGTATTTTTTCGTACTTGAGTATAAACCGTACCGATAGAGTGACAATAGTCCAACAAATATTAGCACATATGTTTACGTCACCGGTGTAATTGTGGGGACATGTTTCTATTATGAAGGTTCGCTATCCCGAAGGTCCACTATTCCGAAGTTCCTCTATTCTGAATACTTGCTATTTCGAAGGTTCACTATTCCGAAGGTTCGCTATTCCGAAGGTTCTCTATTCCGAAGGTTTTTGTTATTTTTAGGTTAATTCTATATTCTAAAGTATTGAGAGGGTTCATTATCACGAAGATTCTTTTTATGGAGTGTGCGCTCACATCCGAACTGATCCTGCGCGCATACCGATACAGATACAAGAGGAAATAACTTAGAACATTAAATGTGATTTTGTTTTGTTTTCGCGGGTTTTCTTGAGATTTAATGTGATTACGTGGGCCTATTCCTTTGAATTCTTGGCATATAACATGAATGTTGTGGTATATATGGACCCTCCTGCATTGGGAAATGACACAGGTACAGTTGACTTAAGTGCTGTTCTGTGCGGGCTCCAATGTGGGGTTCAATATTTTAAGGGCCAAATTTAGAATTTTATGGGCCCATACCTTTGAACTCTGGGCATATAATATGAATATTGGGGGGCATGTCTCTATTCCGAAGGTTCACTATCCCGAAGGTACACTATCCAAAATTTATCTGAATGTTCGCTATTCCGAAGGTTCACCAATACGAAGGTTCGTTATTCCGAAGGTTTTTGTTATTTTAAGGTTAATTCTATATTCTAAAGTATTGAGAGGGTTCATTATCACGAAGATTCTTTTTATGAAGGAAATAACTTAAAACATTAAATGTGATTTTGTTTTGGATCGCGGGTTTTCTTGAGTTTAATATCATTACGTATGACCTTATTTCTCATTACATATTCACGCCAAGCAGCCCACACAATTGCTATGTTTCCATGCGATTTAATGTCATTACGTGTGACCTAATATCTCAATAATCTGAGGCAAGAGTACGCCTGCTAAAGGCGAATTATAACAGTGGGGCTAAAACGCTCAATGAATACTGGAGGCTATAACAAACTGCGCAGCAGAATATCGCCGAATAGACGAGTATGAAATGAGCATAACTGCAACTGTGACTTTGTTTAAAGGCCCACTTAATTTTCGAGTCATTGATTTTTGTTATAGTATATACGGTTTTAATAACAATTTATGCCATAAAATTTGAATAAAATACAATAATTCATCACCATTTGAAACGCTCCTAGTTTGAAACACCTTTAAAAAACCGCGACAAGTCGTGCGTCGTATATCTAGCAATTAGCAACTAAAATGTCCTCTTCGGCTTTCCATAGATTTCAACGTAATTTGATACTTAGGGGGTATTTGTGTCCGGGAAGTGTTTTGGACGGGTCAAATCGTGACCCCGACCTGATCTTGACCTTTAAAACTGTCAATGCAAGGTCAATTTGGGTAAAACGGACGAATTTCGGCGAAATTTGATACCTAGGGTTACTTTTGTCAGGGGAGTGTTTTGAACGGGTCAAATCGTGACTCCGACCTTACCTTGACCTTCAAATTTTTTAATTAAAGGTCAAGTGGGGTAAAACGGACGGATTTAGACGAAATTTGATACCTAGGTGTATTTTTCTCCGGGTGGGGGTGTATGTGGATGTGAATATCTTACCAAGGTCAACCAGGTCAAAATGTCACATAGTACACAACCTAAAAGCCTCATTCTGTTTTCCGGATGCTAACTAGAAAAAGTGGCCTCTCAGACTCCAGACAAAATGGCGTCTGTCGTGGCGGCCATTTTTCTTGATATGCCCCAGACTATGGTATAGACAGAATGTTTCATATATATAGGCGATCATTCTTCCCACACGATTCGCCAGAATTGTACACCACCTTTATAATTGAGCCAAAAAACCCCGACAAAGAGAACAGATTAACTTCGGCTGTAGCCCGATATATTCATGGATATATAGAGGACGCAAAATTATTTATCTTTTGTTGCGAAGTTTTGTGTCAGATTTATCATTGCTTCGTTGACTTAATTGACACCACCCTCTAATAGCCGCATTGGTCCCCTTGTTGAACGATTTGATTGAGGTCGGGCGAGACACCACACCAGTAGAATACAAGAAAACCATAGTCAGAAATGGTAACGCCACCACGATTATAGTATTACATATAAATAGAAATTATAAAAAATACATAAAATATTTTGATAACAATTGCGTTTAAACAAGTAATCCTTCAAATTATTACTAACAAAGCAAGTAAACGACTGTGGGGTCACTCAACAGATTATAAAGACTTGGGCTTAGTATACTTTTAAATCTAAAATTTAAATGAAATAATTAAAAGATAAAATTTAGCAAGTAGTAAAAGTAAATTTTCTCCTTTTTTTTTTTTTTTGGTTAAATAAAGCAATAATTTAAATGTAACATTTGGTTTAAAAAAAATGATTGTCCGTGGCTATTCCAATAATTGCGCGACTGACCTGGTCAATTGTTCTTAAGAAGTTGTTTTGATAATTACTATGGAGGGAAATAGTTATGGCTGTGGCTTCGCAAGTAATTAACTTGGTGACGTGATGTTAACAAATCTGAACTCCAGTAAACCAAGGACGCTCCATACCAAATATAAGGTAAATTAATAATTCTTTAGAAGTTGTTTTAAGATTTACTATGGAGGGAAAGAATTGTGGTGCTGGCTTCGCAACTATTTGACCTCATTGTAACAAATATAAATATTAGTCACTCAGGCAATAGATGTATCTATTCTGTATATTAAGTTATTGGGTCTTACGTGTCTTGAGATGTCTAAATAGTTTTCGAACAAATTCCCGCTGAAGGGATCACTCTCACCAAAAAAAGTACTGAAGGGTACACAGGATTTTCAAAATGTGCTGAAGGGTACACAGGGTTTGAAATGTCGTTCTAAAGGCATTCAGTTTGCGTATCTGCCATGATTTCTGTTAGAGAATAATTGTTTATGTTCCAATGAATATTAAAATGTACTGAAAACAAACTGCTAATGGGCGCCAGACTTTCATAAACACAATTTAAGTAATGGTGTTCGTGCCGATCATAAATCCTGTGTACCCTTCAGCACATTTTCAAACCATGTGTACCCTTCAGCACTTTTTTTGGTGAGAGTGACCCCTTCAGCCAAATTCCCCAAATTCTGCTGTGGTTTAGAGGTTGATTATATAGGACATTACTGTAGACTCAGTGAGAAACAACTCATTTTATAAGTTTTGTTGTGTTATTGTTATTAACTTAAGGGAAAACAATAGAAAACATCAAGTTATTAAATCAATTATTCATGGTGTCTACTTTGGGGACAATAGTGGGACAAGTAGTTGGGTTTGGCCTTGGGGATTATCCATGCATGCAGGATGCAATATTTACACTACCTGTAGTTAAATTGACTAGCTAGTGTGAATGCATTTATTGATACTCATTCCTATCAGTAGTTCCTAAATTACTATTTCTTTGGCTTTGGGGGGGGGGGTAATAAATATTTGATTCAAGTTGAGGATCCCACCCATCAAAGTTCAGAGTGAACAGATATAAAAATTTTAAGTTTGTTATTTCTCGAGATGTGTAATAATATGTGGCCCATAAAGTTGGCTTAAACACATGGTCAAACAGGGTTGAAGATGGATAACTCTAAAATCAATATTCATATCAAAAACATTTTGCTGGCCATTTCATGATAAAACAATATCAGTAATCACTGAGTAAAAAAAAAATTATCACTTGGAAAAAAATATATATATAAAATATATAAAAAAAATATAATTAAATCTCAAAAAGTATTTTTTCTGGCCAATTCAGGATCAAACAATATAAAAGGAGTCAATTTTGTTATTTATAGGTGGGGTGGGATGATATCCAGGAGGGAAATGTCCAGGGTGGGGGAATATCCAGGGGAGATGACATGTTACTCTGGTTTTGCCATTTGTTCTCATAAATGCACTAGACTTTCAAGATTTCTTCACAAATACAGATCCAGGGAATTTTAGATGTATATAGTATTTCTTCCTGACCAAAAAGGTGTATAACTTGGCTGATTTAATCCTACATCTGTCCCACAGCATACTGCTACATTACCACTGCAGTAGGCAAATCCTATAAAAATCACCAGTGGCTATTCACCTAATCTAACTGTATGTTTACCATGATGGCTCTTGCTGGTCAAAAGCATGGATATTCATGATATTAAGCTGGATCATTGTACCAACTATAAGCACATTTGGTGGGCTAAGATCTCATTTTGAAGATTTATCCATATCAATTCACAAGACAAAGACCAATAAGATAATATAATATAACAACCACCTATTTACTCAAGTGACACCTAATTATTAAATTTATGCACAGGACATCGTTTCCCCAACACCAATAGAGAAATAACTGCCACTTAGGCCTCAGTCAAGCCACACACCGTTGACTTGTGCATGGATATTATATAGGTTTAGCACTATCACAGATTCAAATAAATGTTCCAGAAATTAGGAATAGTGCAGAGAAAAAGGATGAAGTACATAGAAATCCATAATTCCATATGCATTAACATTTGTGCTAAATATTTGTCATGGAAATACATTATATGGTGAAAAATAATCTGATCTTTTTAAAATTCGAACAATAACCAGAAAAAAAATGTATACCTTTAAGGTATCCATCCTTGCACTATTATCAAGGCTATTTAACCCAGAACTAGATATTTCCATGTATTTAAGATTCAGCAGACAAGATTGGACCTAAGCCCTTGGCCAAAGTGAAAATTTGTGTCTATTATCAAAATCAATGTTTGGTATTTGTTGAAGAAATAACAGGTTGTGACCTTAAAATATGTCTCACAAGAAAGCCCTGAAATAATATTTTAAAAAATGGATTCATGTTGACACTGGGAGTATCACAAGAAAGGCGCAGATATCTTTAAAAAGACACTAATATTTAATTTAACTAAATAAATAATTATATATTGGCATCTGGAATTGAATAGTTGAACATTTATTCACTATGGTAAATTGACCCGATGAGTGCCATCGGATAGGTGTTGTTGACCTCATGTGACTTAAAGGGGCACTAATAATCAAATTTTAATTAAATGAAAGTGTCAATGACAATGTCAATGGAAGATTTTTTGTGTTACAGTCAATGGAGTGATTATGAAAGTTGAAAGGCCTACATGTAGTTATGCAAAGAGTAAAATCCAAGATGGCTGCTGGCAGTCATGTTTTTTTTTGCCGAATAACCCTAAAAAGACTCTGTCCCATTTACATGTCATTGTTAACATTCATGACAAATTTCATGATGATCGGACCAAAGATACAACCTGTAGCCCGTGCCAAAGGATTTAGTCATGCAAAGAGTAAAATCCAAGATGGCTGCTGGTGGCCATGTTTTTTGGCCGAACTACCCCAAAATGACTCGTTCCCATCTACATGTCAATATTAAATCCATGCCAAATTTCATGATGATCAGACGAACTGTACCACCTGTAGCTTGTGCTAATGGATTGGATTTTGAAATCCAAGATGGTCGCTGGCGGCCATGTTTTTTTGCCAAATGATCCCAAAATGACTCGTTCCCATCTACATGTTAATGGCAACAGCCATGACAAATTTCATAATGATCCGACCAAAGGTACGACCTGTGGTCCGTGCTAAAGGAAATTGTCGACGTATCACGCACATACACACGCACGCACACACACACACGGATGACAAAGCCATGACAATAGCTCAAACTTTACAAAGTAAAGTTGAGCTAAAAAAATTCAAAAACCCAAAATGGTGGAAGGCTGTACATTTTATGCCGGGGTAAATTGGCCCAGTTTGTACAAATGGATATGTGCCATTGACACTAAAGAGGGATTTAATAATTATATTATCAGATATGAGCAATACAGAGGATTCCTCATCAGTATAGACGGTATGGTTCACCTGACCAGGGGAATAAAATGGAATAGGCACCTTTGACCTCAAATGACTTAAGCGGGACTAATAAATTATACTAACATACACATAGATGACCAATGGAGAATTGTTGTTATCAGCTCCATGGTTTCATGGTATAGGTGTCATTGACCTAAGATTAGATGCACTAATAATTGGCACTAAAGAGCGTTTATTAACTTCATTATCAATTAAAAGATAGTGTTCGAGAAAACTTTTTCTGGAGATTAATTTTTTAACACTTTGTTCAATCTAGTATATATAATGTTAATATGAGAAAAGTAGAGCATATGGATTTCAATTATTTAATTTTGCTCTTGCTTTTAAAATACTTTACCAGAATATGTAGAATTTGGCACATTCCCACAGTTTCTTTAAGTTGACAATAAACGCTCTTTATTTGTAATTATTAGTGCCTCTTTAAGTCATCTGAGGTCAATATCAACTATCCCATGACACTACCTATGTCAATTTATCTCTGTGTGCACAAATTATCCCACATATATTCGGAGCTAATAACAAGCGCTCTTCATTGATCATCTACATGTATGGGTTTTTTTTACTAAGAAAAAAAATGCATTTATTTTAGTCCCTATAGTATAAATGCAAAAATAAATATCAGAAAATTTTCGACTTATAGTTAGTTTTAAATATACCAGGTATGAAATTCCCAACTGTTAAAAAAATTGGGGTGTGGTATCTAGTGGATAAACCCCACCCCTATCACCAATTCACCACATTGTTTAGTTATAAAAGGGTTAATTCCAATGGAGTATTAAGTACTATTTACTGAAAATGAACAAGTCATTCACATTATTTACCTTAAAATTCAGTCTAGTTTGGACACCAGTGAAACATATACATGTATGTACAAAATAACAATTTTGCTATTTAAATTTGCTATTATATTCCCAATATTGAGCCAATATGGTCATTTATAATTAACCATTCCATGATTGGAGCTTCTTGAAATTTTGTGAAAAACCCTGTGCCAATGCATTCTCTTACATATATAAAGATCCTGTGCCAGTGCATTCTCTTATATATGAGTCTCCCATAGGGATCCTCACATATATGAGAGCATACCTTGACCTAACAATATTTACCTCAACCTTGTAAACCAGTGCATTCTCCCTATGGGAGACACATATATAAGAGAATGCACTGGCGCAGGATCTTTAATGCTGCAAACGGGTTAATATAATTTATCTTGGCAAAATATGGACAAAACTGATTATAAGTCTTCAACAAAGATGCCTTCTGATATTCTCTGTATCAAGATTGGCTGGTACCGGTGTACACGTACCACGTCATCTGCCCCTGGTTATCTTTCCCAACTCTGTATATCTCCCCCCCCCCCCCCCCACCATGGAAACAAAATTCACATACACAAATATTTTATATATATTTTGGCTAGAGTTGATGAAAATTGGTACACATGGGCAAATTGAGTGTCATAGGATAAGTGGCATTGACCTCAGACAACTTAAAGGGGCACCAATAAATAATTTTAATTAAATAATTAATGACAAACCCAAACTAGTTGGACCCTGGTCACTTGAAATTGGTACGGTATGTAGGGATAAATTGACCCAGGAGTACCATTGGCTAGGTGCCATTGACCCTAAAGACAAACTTCAAAATTATATTATCATATGTGATGAACAATAAAGAGCGTTCGTTATCAGCTTTGACGATATGTATGAAAATTGGTACACAGGGGTCACCTGACCATGGGCTAGGCGCTTTGACCTCAGGTGACTTAAAGGGGAACTAATAAATTATTTTAGCATATATGATCAATGAAGAGCATTTATTATCAGCTCAGAAAATGTGTGGGTAATTTGACATGGGGAGTGTCATGGGATAAGTGCCATTAACATTAGATGACTTAAAAATGCATAAATATAATTTATAGCAATAAAGAGCATCTGTTATCACCTTATAAATAAGATAGAGGTAACTTTGTTTATTGTCAAGCAATGGGTGATGTTTACATCATGTGATAATTAATTGAAATGACTTGAAGGGGCCCTAATAAATTACTCATTCTTTACCCGGTGCAACACTTAAATCATTTTATCTGATGCATATATAGTTGGAATATATATCTACTCCTTGTGAATTTATTTGTCTAATTAATCCTTGCTACATGATATAAGCAAACAATTACCAGGTTCAAGTTAGAGCCTGAACAGTGAAATGCTTCAAATTAAAGTACAGAAGAAATTGTAAATTTGTTTCCCAAAATTGTTTTACTTTTACTGTAGTAATTATAGTATAAAAACATATCTGGTTACTGGTTACTGGTTAGTGTGTTGGGACTCTCAATATACATGTTTAAACCTTCTCTTTTAATTTATATATGTAATATGTATGCTTCGTGTAGGTCCCCAAGGTTATGCTGGATTGATTTTATGGGGTGGCAGTCAAAGAAGAAATTATTCATTTATATGGATATCTACTTCATCATATCATATAACATGTAGTACATGATTTATTCAACAATTGAAGAATTTGGTCAGTCTGATGTTTCATTTTGACAGTCCATGGTGACGGTCATTCTCAACAGTGGAACTCGTATTTGTTGAAGCTTGGTGAATGGTGTTGCATCTTTTCCAATGATGAAATAGAACTGAAAATCACTGGATTTATTCATCAGGCAGTAGTGGTACTGGTAGTACTAGTAACTGTAAATAAACTATTGAGTCTTTTGGCACTTGTACACCCATAAATTGGCATAATTCCATTGCAATTGAATATGTACTCCAGCTTGACTTGACTTGATTTAAGACCAATGCAGTCCAAATCTTATTTATAATAGTATTGTCAAATTCCACAGTGTAGTTGGTACACTTTCATTCTGTTGGCGTTGCTATACACATTGTTGTCACTGTCAGTGTTGAGACTTGAGTGTTGTTGTGTTCCAGTAGTCACTTGCATTTGAAAACATTAGTAGATCACTTGTGAACACTGTGGTTTTCTTCTTGTGAGAATGTTCGCTGATGTACAAGGTTGCTCAATTTCTCTCGTTGAGACCAGAGTGTTGCCGCTAACAAAATTCAATCAAAAATGTCAACAACAATGTGAATGTCAATATCACGATTCACGGTCATCGTCACTCACTCACTGTCACTCGAACTTCGATTCAAATCTAATTTTTAACCAGTTCATCAGCCAATAGTCGTTGAATTCATATGGAAGGATGCAACGTTCCCACTCAATACCACATTCAATTTCGGTAAACTCTGATCATCGTATTCAAATACGTGTTCTAATCAATTAAGTTTGAATTCAGCAAGATGAAAAACTTTGTTTGCTTTATTTTACGCAAGTACGAAAAATTGCACATAGCGCATGCGCGAAATATAAATTTTACTTCCGTCACGAAAGGTCATGTCATGTCAAGGTCAACAATCGAACCTTCCTCAGCCGGCCGGTAACAACTGCCTACCCATGCATGCATGCATGTTCGTGTGATCATAGCCTTATGTATACGTCATCTTTCATTCGCCTTTTTGAATGAGCAAATTTGACTGCTGGGATGAATGTTCAATTAATTTAATAGATGTGTATACATGATTCGAAAATGGTACGGATTCATATTCAGATGAGATACATAGTCCAACTCATCAGTCTCAGATACACACGAACACACGCGAAAACTCACCAGAACTTTATAAGTACTATGGATATTTACTGCACAGAAGATACGGTGTTGGTGATCCTCCCCTTGACATTTATCTGGACCGATAGTGGTCCCACCATATCGCGCTAATTTTGATAATGATACGTGTTTGTTCAAACTCTGTTCAAACATATGCTCATACCGGCACATTGTCGGACATGTGGAAGGTCAGAGATTATACTAGTGAATAGATTTTCTTAAAATTTTGAGAGAGCAAAATAAAAAACACTATTGAAATAATTCACTAAAAAAATGGTAAATGGTTAGATCTGGGATAACCGACTGACATCGGGTGGGTATAATATTCCTGCTTTGTACGGACGCACATTTCTCAATTTCTCCCTTATTCGCGTGTATTATTATATACGTGAAAATTGCTTTCCCCATTCAGTCAGGTTTGGTGATACATTCCGGGTACACGGGAGGGGGGTGAGCGCTAACTTATCAGTTTCACGCACCCGCACAAGTCCACAATATGTCTATAATAACATTTATACATATCCGGTGTCAAATGGGCGGGATTCGCGATGGATTTCCCGGATTCCTTTGGATTGTTCGGTTTATTTCAATTCGATGGAGCGGAGTACAATTTCTGGGAGGAAGTGATATGGATTGTTTGTAAACTGTGAACCACGTCCACTGAAGCAACTGTTTGGTAGATTTGTATGTCTACAGCATGATTTAGCGATTTGTGTGATTTAGAATGGGGATAAACATGCTGTTTACGTGGTTTGATTGGGGACGTTTATCGGTAGATTTTCTGAAGGAAAATATCCGTTTTAAAACTGTATTTTGCATCTCAAAGCTCCACCGATAAACGTCCCAAAATCACAAAACATGTTTATCCTCTACATATTTGTCGCTCTTTGTATTACCATATCAGGAATAGACTAACTAGAACGCTCCTTATTATTCTTTACTCTGAGAAAAATCGGTACTCAACTTATCTATGACTTAACCAACACCTATACAACGATTTCCAAGCTATTAGTGCGGACCCCTATAGAGATAATGGCTCCCGGGGCCTATACTATAGAATTACAATTGCCGTGTTTCTCCACGCGGACAAACTGTCGAATACTATGGATACGATAATTTACAAGTGTGTGCGACTCCCCGTCATTTACAAGAACAGACAAAATCCAGTACTATGGATCTTCGTTTTCTACGCGTGGAGGCGAACGCTTGTTAATGGGTAAAGGGAACTTACTCTAATATTATACATAAATGGATATAGTAATGCCTATATATATTTGAGTCATTTGGCGAGTGGTTTAGTGGATGTATAAAGTCAATGTTATGATAGGCAACGGGGAACACGAAAACTACTTGCGTGCACCATAATCCCAATGACACAAGCATCGCGAAAATACACAAACGATTACAACATTTTACGCTGAATACGAGTACAAAATATCGTAAGCGAAAACGCTCTTTATAAGAGATAGATGTTTTATTGACCAACATCATAGAAGACAATATATAGCTTTTCATGACTTTCCTTGTATATACATGGTTCATGGTCAAATATATTTAACGATGTATGTACGAACACAAAGGGAAAGAGACGGATAGAGTGATCACAAATAAACCCCATCGACAGAAAAACCTACACATGGTGATTATAGTGTCAAATTGAGCAGGGAAATTTTAACTGGTTGTCGTATACGTACGATTTCGATACATGTATAATGTAATTGAAAACAAACTGAATTGCCGGAGATAATAGACTGATAAAAATATTTCCAAGTTAAAAGGGTGAAAATATATATTTCAAGTATATTTTCCAAAGGGTTGGTGTAACTTTTTGTTTAAGTAGAAACTTAGATTTAACAACCGAAATTACACTGAATGTAGGAAAACATCATACTAGTAGTATAAATTATAATTTGCAGTTACATTAGCTGGAAAATTTAGTCATTGTAATGATTATAACCTATTCTCCAGTCTTAATTTTTAAATTCAGTGCCATTTTCTACCATGGAATCGCGGTAACATTCACGTATAAGGTCTCCGCTGCCCGAGTACACCTCCTCCCTGAACCAGAAAACTATATTTGCACCCCATTCGGTTGAAATTCTGCAATGGTTACTCAAGATTTCCAACTGTTAGAAATCCCCAAACCAACAATTCCAACCGATCGAAACTTCTGAACTAATTGCCATTTACCCCATAAATCAATCATCACTAACTGGGACGAAAATTATTGTGATGCGCCAACACCCATTGGACGTCCCTGCGTGACATTCCCAATTGTTGAGTATTTTGATGAGAATCGCCCCCGTCACAACATAATTTATGTGCAAACCCTTATTTATCAAAGCCAATTTGTCTATGTTTATGAACCCCATCTCAAAATATATCTATCTACGCCCATGCGTATTTGAACCCATCATCTCAATATGACTACGATTTTATTGTCCCGGTGAAACTTCGCACGTCGAGAAAGTGTTAATGCATGAGTGCGCAATACACAAAGCGATAATCCGACATATCGACATTCGCACGCGTTTCATTGCGGCGACAACCACTAATTCAGCCTCGTGTACTTGTAATGTTAACACCGTGTTCTACCCGATTTGTGTTATGTCTGTACTATGGAACTCCCTAAGTTGGTAATTTATCAGCCCGTCAAGCGAGTTCTTGCTTTTCCCCAAGTTAGACAATTCGAGTACTATAGAATAACAAAAAGATGCAGCGTTGGGACACTCCAAACACCACAAAAACCGAGCAGCTTGCTGCTGAAATGAATCCCAGTTACAGAATGGCTCTCCCAGAACATTATATTAGTCAGTTCACAACGATGTATATACTGTGAAAAATGGTAATCGCCTATTGTTAAATTCCAATATCCAATGCAAGGAATTTACAAGAACACAATTGCTCGAGTACTATAGAACACAAGTCTAGCTTTACAAGACTGGGAAATTACCGACTAACGCTGTCCACGTGGAGAAACACGGCAATTGTAATTCTATAGTATAGGCCCCCGGAGCACCATTAATGATCTCCAGTCTGACTTTTCTCAACTATAGTTTTCGTGTTCAATCTTGAAAACTAATGAGAACATTTTAATGAGAATGGGCTCCGCCAGATACCGAACTTTGTGACTTTTCGAAGCTGAAAATTCGAGAAATTACCTCGGTGTTTAGAGCGTATGTGCCACCGTTGCCCGATGCCGATGCACATTACACGGTCATGGCTCGTTCATACTTCCATATATTTGGAAGGAGGTAAAGATGGGTCGCTAAATACACGAATTGCTGATAAAAAAAACCCAACATGTGTATACCCTGAAAAATCTTTCCAAAGTAATATCAATTTGCTAGCTGCTTTAAATCGTTGACATATGAAATAAACGCTCTTTATTTTGCCAAATTAGGTATAGATCCCCCAAGCACACATCCGCAAAATTATGATATTGTTATGACATTGATTGTTATTAATTTGGGACCACGCTCTGTATTCTTCCATTCTGCTCTGAAGAAACATCTGCTCAAACTAATCGGTGACTTGACTAAGTCTTTATGTGAGTACGTTTGTCCAAGTTTCCTTCGACGTGAACCAGCTGGTGAAATCTGTTGGGATAATGCTGGTTTTACGTCGAAGTCTCGAAATAAGACTTTACGCCCAGATCCAGTGTTGGGAGTTTTTTTCACTTTAATCGATTTTTAATATTGGTGGTTAAATACACAAAATGTCGACAATCTTAGTATACTCTTGCAAAAGTGGTTGCAAATTTGAAACTGTTTCAATCTTTGAGATATAACATACACACTCTTTATTGTTTCATATATTCTGAAGAAAATTTGAACCGAACTTAGTATGACTTTCTGAAACATATGAAGTCCGTATACAATTAAAGGAATATTATTCTGAAAATTTATTAATATTTTCTTTCAATAATCAATATACATATATTATATAATAAAAATGTCCAATTTGACCAAATAATCTTGTGTTTGGTCACTAATTTGGTTTGTATAACGATTTTTTTTTTTCGAAGATCTTATATTGTAGACGAAGTCAGGTGATTGAAGTCACACGATCAGCGGTCGGTGCGGTCACATGATTTAATACGTGACAATGGCGTAGCAATTAGGAGAATTCCCGTTAGTATAAAAACAAAACGACAGCCATAATATTCTACGATTTTCGACTTATCATACATATTTGAATTTATACCAATTTGTCACTGCCTTATGCTGTTTATCTATGTATATGCTGTTTATCTATGTATATATGGCATTGTGGATATATTGTCGACCTCGCTTTGTCAATTACTCATAACAATATCATTATAAAAGATATAAACGTTGACCGTGGTTCGTTTGAACATCCAATTATATATAACACTTTTTGAAGGAGGAATACTATTCCGGTTTAATAAGTAATCACATAAGCAAACGCTCTTTATTAGCACCATATCGGGACTATGTTTAACAGGGAACGCTCGTTAGTGAGTCACGGTAGAGGAAAATGGGGACTCGACTTAGAATAGTTGTCATCGTGAATATTTAATACACGTAAATACATGCACACGAAGCTTAGCTATATATGATTTATATACCCGTCAAAGTCATAGCAATTTCCGGTTTATTAAACGCTTTTTATTCGCGCTATGCGCTTAACATGGAACGCTCTTTATTGAGTCATGGTGAAGGAAGGTGGGTAGTTGACTTGTGCATAGTTGTCATCGTAAATATTAACTAAATTATTCATCAACTCCCCACTTTAACTGAAATTTTATGTGTTCGAACGAAAAATGATTGTAAATATATGAATAATTAAAACAACATCGTGAACACGCACCCGAATAGAGTTCACAGGTCGGCTCGTGTTTTATAAGCTTTATTTTGACACGACATTGTTATCTACCCCGCTCAATCGGCCTTCTATATTTTTGTAAAAAATGTATGTGTTCGTAACAATGCCCGATTCGTAAAATTAAAAGCTCTTTATTTGAAAAAAAAAACAATGATTGTGAATATATGAATAATTTAAAACAACATCGTCAACACGCACCCGAATATAGTTCACATGTCGGCTCGTGTTTTTTATCTTCCCCGCTCAATCGGCCTTCTATATTTTTGTAAAAAAAATAATTCCAAACAGCACTTATGGCATATCACAAGTGAAGATAACTCAGCTGGCGATGACAATTCATCACGTATACACATATTATTGACATGTCCCGCAGTAATTACATTACACTCACGCGCTCATGTCGAATCCGCATTTTACATCGCCACTCAGATGACGTCATATAGGTAGACACAATTAACTACGACTCCGATTCCGTGTTTTTAATTAGTCTACTCATTTGACGTCATATGAGGATTTACGACGGAGATATCCGACAACCGGTGGGGGTATTATTTATTTATTACGCGGTTTATTTATTACGCGGTTTATTTATTTCTCGGTTTATTTATTTCTCGGTTTATTTATTACGCGGTTTATTTATTTCTCGGTTTATTTATTACGCGGTTTATTTATTACGCGGTTTATATATTTCTCGGTTTATTTATTTCTCGGTTTATTTATTACGCGGTTTATTTATTTCTCGGTTTATTTATTACGCGGTTGTTATGGGACTTGGATCAGTCTGATTATAATAGGGGTGACTTTCCGATAGCGTTTTGTTGTATTCATCAGGATAGCAATCCTTTAAATGACCAACACCAGGAGAAGTTGTACATCGATTTCCATGTTATTAGTGCGGACCCCTATTGAGATAATTATTCCAGAAGCATCGTTAAAGATGTCCTACCTGACTTGACTCCTCTATAGTTTTCGTTTTCGATGCTGAAAGCTAATGATCACATTTTAATGAGATATTTACGACGCCTGATATCGACATTTGTGACTCTTCGATGCTGAAAATAATGAGAAATGCCCGTGTTATGTTTAGAGCGTGTATGCCCCCGTTACCAAATATCTGCACACATATTAAACTGTGATGGCTCACATGAACCTTCAAATTATGTATCGACAAATAATAGACAGAGAGCCCAGAGAGTTTCAATTGCATACGAAATTTGTTATGCCTTCGATTTGGTATCACGTTTGAACCATCACAGAAACCCCCACTTCTTAAGTGTAACAATGTAACAATCATGGCGTTTAGTGGCCGCTTAGACTCCAGACAAGGTGACGTCTGTCATGGCGGCCATTTTGCTTGACATGCACCATACTATGGTTTATAGTACATAATGTTTCATATAGGCGGTCATGCTTTCCACACGATTCGTCAGAGTCATACATCACCTTTAGATTTGAGCCAAAAATCCACGACTAAGAGAACATATTGACTTCGGATGTCGCCATAAAAAGGCATGGTTATATAGATTTGTCTCCCTAATGAACGGCTTGATCGAGGTTGGGCGAGATACTTCCAGTAAAAAAACAGAAATCCGGCCTCTGATGATAAAGTTAATGCGTAGCAAGTAAGACAAGAAAACCATAGTCAGAAATGGTAACGCCACCAAGATCGTATTATTAGCCATAAATATAAATAATAATACAATTATTCTATAAACTAGCTTTCAAATTTTATGCGGGAAATTTGCGTACTTCCATATTTCAAGTTTTCCCGTTTCTCGTGGCATACATTACTTTCATCAAACTGTCTTCTTTATTACACAAGCTGATAGGCCCGACTTCACCCGGGCTGTTTCCCATCTGCTTTCCGGTGAAAGGTGCGATTTGACCTTCAATTGACTATTTCGAAAGTCAAGGTCAGGTCAGGGTCATGATTTGTCCAGTCCAAAACACCCCCACCCGTAGAAAACTACCCATAGGTATCAAATTTCGTCGAAATCCGTCCGTTTTACCCAACTTGACCTTTAATTAACAATTTTGAAGGTCAAGGTAAGGTCAGAGTCATGATTTGACCCGTCCAAAACACCCCCCCCCCCGACAAAAGTACCCATAGGTATCAAATTTCGTCGAAATCTATCCGTTTTATCCGAGTTGACCTTTGATTGGCCATATTGAAGGTCAAGGTCAGGCCGAGGTCACGATTTGACCCGTTCAAAACTCTCCTCGGACCAAAGTATCCCTAGGTATCAAATTTCGCCGAAATTTGTCCGTTTTACCCAAATTGACCTTGCATTGACAGTTTTAATGGTCAAGGTCAGGTCGGGGTCACGATTTGACCCGTTCAAAACACTTCCCGGACACAAATACCCATAAGTATCAAATTACGTTGAATTCTATGGAAAGCCGAGGAGGACATGTTGGTTGCTAATTGCTAGATATACGACGCGGTATTTTGAAGGTGTTTCAAACTAGGAGATAGAAGTATTCTGCCTTTCAAATGGTGATGAATTATAGTAGTTTATTCAAATTTTATGGCATAAATTGTTATTAAAACCGTATATACTATAAAAAATTAATGACTCGAAAATTAAGTGGGCCTTTAAACAAAGTCACAATTGCATTTAGGCTCATCTCATACTCGTCCATTCAGCGATATTCTACTGCGCAGTTTGTTATAGCCTCCAGTATTTATTGAGCGTTATACCCCCAACTGTTATAATTCGCCTTTAGCAGGCGTACTCTTGCCTCAGATTATTGAGATATTAGGTCACACATAATCACATTAAATCGCATCGTAACATAGCAATTGTGTGGGCTCCTTGGCGTGAATATGTAATGAGAAATAAGGTCATACGTAATGACATTAAACTCAAGAAAACCCTCGAAAACAAAACAAAATCACATTTAATGTTTTACGTTATTTCCTTCATAAAAAGAATCTTCGTGATAATGAACCCTCTCGTTACTTTAGAATATAGAATTAACCTTAAAATAAAAAAAATCTTTGGAACACAGAACCTTCGGAATAACGAACCTTCGGATTGGTGAACCTTCGGAATAGCGAACATTCAGAGAAATTTCGGAATAGTGGACCTTCGGGATAGTGAACCTTCGGAATAGAGACATGCCCCCCAATATTCATATTATATGCCCAGAGTTCAAAGGTATGGACCCATAAAATTCTAAACTTGGCCCTTAAAATATTGAACTCCAAATTGGAGCACACACAGAACACCACTTAAGTCAACTGAACCTATGTCATGTCCCAATGTGGGAGGGTCCATATATACCACAACATTCATAGTATATGCCAAGAATTCAAAGGTATGGGCCCACGTAATGACATAAAATCTCAAGAAAACCAGCGAAAACAAAACAAAATCACATTTAATGTTCTAAGTTAAGTTATTTCCTCCTGTATCTGAATCGGTGTGCGCGCATGATCAGTTCGGATGTGAGCGCACACTCCATATAAAGAATCTTTGTGAAAATGAACCCTCTCAAATTAGTCTCAATACTTTAAAATATAGAATTAACCTAAAAATAACAAAAACCTTCGGAATAGAGAACCTTCGGAATAGCGGACCTTCGGGATAGCAAACCTTCATAATAGAAGCATGTCCCCACAATTACACCGGTGACGTAAACACATGTGCCAATCTTAGTTGTACTCTCGTAATTATCGGTACGATGAAACGGTGACGGAATCTGACGAGGTTTGCCGAATGTACAATCACCCAGTGAATTATCGATCGACCATGCGATATCAAAAAACCAAAAGCTAGAAACACCACACTACGGTGGCGTAATGAAGTAGTTTTATTACGCCACATGTGGTGTAAGTTTTTTTTACAACTTTTTAATTCCCCTGTATCACTGGGATGTTGAATTGTGGAAAAATTATGTTTTGTACCCTGGCTCAATCGTACCGATATGCTCCGTTGGTTTAGAGTGCCGGGATGAAGATAATTAATCGATTGTGTTTATCACAGAACGCGTTAACTGCCAAACTCCATTAAGCGCCCGCTGCACTATCGCTCCGAAACGATGAGATACTCTGTCTGGAGTTTGGTTAACGGCTTCGCCTTTGGCTTTGAAAAGCAGACGAAATTCATAAACGATGTGTACATCTGTTAGAAATTTGTCGGCTTTTCAAAGAGACCTGTAGGCTATTTGGCCATGCGTTTGTCACAAGTAACGACTTGTATTAATCGAATAATAGAAATGAAGTTAGTTTGCCGTATCGTAATCAGGATGGACTTTATTGTACCTACGGACTGTCCATTCTTGAAAGTGCAGCCTACTCGTATAGTAAAACTGGGAACTGTGGGGACATGACAATCTGCGGGATGGGATGGGATATGGGACAAAACGACAATCTGCGGGACAGAATTTCAAATTGCGTGGGACGGCGGATATCTCGAGGAATACAGGGCGTAGGGGGGCTCATTTTGGTGTCTAACGAAAGGCCCACGTTCGCCCTATCCACACATATTAACCCCGCCACTGACCGGACACCGGAAGTTACATTATCCGGTCGACAACTGACCTAACATAAAATGCCACAAACACGAAAAACTGCGTTCGACATTAATGTTTAGAATTTAGATTTCTCGATGAATACACAAGCAAACAACAAGTTTTGGGTATCAAATAACGCAGTGGAATACTGTGCATTCGTTTGTAGCTACAATATGGCTGTTTTAGTGCGAATATTGTAATGGCGAACACGCAAACACGCTCCGATAAAACAGCTAAAAATAGACTCGTTGTTTACAATTACAGGATCGATTTCAGCCGGTATATTCAATATAATGGGGCGTATAGTATATCAAAATGTAGAATTAGACACAGGGAATGTATTTTTTTCCAAATGGGTCCACCAGGCGGTGAAATTGTTGCAGACATTCGCTCCAAGATATTCGCACTTATTTTTATTTCAGTTGTGACTAAAAGCCCAGATGCCGGAGCCCAGCGACTAAAAGCCAAGTTACAAAATAGATCAACTGGTTTGAACGAATGAATATGTCAATGGTAAGACTATTCAAAAGAATATTCAAATCAAATAGTGTTTATAGACTTAAAAACTTATGTGTCCGCCATTCATATATGCAGTGAAGTTCTCATATTATCTCCCAGTAATACGCGGGGGAGGTTCTCATATGAACATATTATCTGCCGGTCATACACGGTGGAGGTTCATATTATCCGCCGGTCATACGCGATGGAAGTTTTCTTATTATCCTCCGGTCATACGCGGGGGAGGTTCTGATATGAACATATTATCTGCCGGTCATATGCGGTGGAGGTTCATATTATCCACCGGTCATACGCGAGGGAAGTTCTCATATTATCCTCTGGTCATACATTGGGGAGGTTCTTATATGAACATATTATTAGCCGGTCATACGCAGTGGAGGTTCATATTATCCACCGGTCATACACGGTGGAAGTTCTCATATGAACATATTATCCGCCGGTCATATGCGGTGGAGGTTCATATTATCCTCCGGTCATACGCGAGGGAAGTTCTCATATTATCCTCCGATCATATGTGGGTGAGGTTCTGATATGAACATATTATCCGCCGGTCATACGCGGTGGAGGTTCATATTATCCGCCGGTCATGCGCGAGGGAGGTTCTCATATTATCCACCGGTCATACGCGAGGGAGGTTCTTATATTATCCTCCGGTCATACGTTGGGGAGGTTCTCATATGAACATATTATCCACCGGTCATACGCGGTGGATGTTCATATTATCTGCCGATCATACGCGAGGGAAGTTCTCATATTATCCTTCGGTCATATGTGGGGGAGGTTCTGATATGAACATATTATCCGCCGGTCATACACGGTGGAGGTTCATATTATCCACCGGTCATACGTAGGGGAGGTTCTCATATGAACATATTATCCGCCGGTCATATCCTCCCTCGGGTGTGACCGGTGGATAATATGAGAACCTCCCTCGCATATGACCGGCAGATAATATGTTCATATGAGAACCTCCACCGCGTATGACCGGTGGATAATATGAACCTCCACTGCGTATGACCGGCGAATAATATGTTCATATCAGAACCTCCCCCACGTATGACCGGAGGATAATATGAGAACCTCCCTCGCGTATGACCGGCGGATAATATGAACCTCCAGCGTGTATGACCGGCAGATAATATGTTCATATGAGAACCTCCCCTATGTATGACCGGAGGCTAATATGAGAACCTCCCTCGTGTATGACTGGTGGATAAAATGAACCTCCACCGCGTATGACCGGCAAATAATATGTTCATATCAGAACCTCCCCCGCGTATGACTGGAGGATAATATGAAAACTTCCCTCGCGTATGACCGGCGGATAATATGAACCTCCACCGCGTATGACCGGCAGATAATATGTTCATATGAGAACCTCCCCTACGTATGACCGGAGGATAATATGAGAACCTCCCTCGCGTATGACCGGTGGATAATATGAGAACCTCCCTCGCGTATGACCGGCAGATAATATGTTCATATCAGAACCTCCACCGCGTATGACCGGCGGATAATATGTTCATATGAGAACCTACCCAACGTATGGCCGGAGGATAATATGAGAACCTCCCTCGCGTATAACCGGTGGATAATATGAGAACCTCCCTCCCGTATGACCGGCGGTTAATATGTTCATATGAGAACCTCCCCATCGTATGACCGGAGGATAATATGAGAACCTCCCTCGCGTATGACCGGTGGATAATATGAACCTCCACCACGTATGACCGGCAGATAATATGTTCATATCAGAACTCCCCCCGCGTATGACTGGAGGATAATAAGAAAACTTCCCTCGCGTATGACCGGCGGATAATATGAACCTCCACGTGTATGACCGGCAGATAATATGTTAATATGAGAACCTCCCCCGCGTATTACTGGCAGATAATATGAAAACTTCACCGCATATATGAATGGCGGACACATAAGTTTTTAAGTCTATAAACACTATTTGATTTGAATATTCTTTTGAATAGTCTTACCATTGACATATTCATTCGTTCAAACCAGTTGATCTATTTTGTAACTTGGCTTTTAGTCGCTGGGCTCCGGCATCTGGGCTTTTAGTCACAACTGAAATAAAAATAAGTTCGAATATCTTGGAGCGAATGTCTGCAACAATTTCACCGCCTGGTGGACCCATTTGGAAAAAATGCATTCCCTGTGTCTAATTCTACATTTTGATATACTATACGCCCCATTATATTGAATATACCGGCTGAAATCGATCCTGTAATTGTAAACATCGAGTCTATTTTTAGCTGTTTTATCGGAGCGTGTTTGCGTGTTCGCCATTACAATATTCGCACTAAAACAGCCATATTGTAGCTAAAACCGAATGCACAGTATTCCAATGCGTTATTTGATACCTAAAACTTGTTGTTTGCTTGTGTATTCATCGAGAAATCTAAATTCTAAACATTAATGTCGAACGCAGTTTTTCGTGTTTGTGGCATTTTATGTTAGGTCAGTTGTCGATCGGATAATGTAACTTCCGGTGTCCGGTCAGTGGCGGGGTTAATATGTGTGGATAGGGCGAATGTGGGCCTTTCGTTAGACACCAAAAGTAGCCCTCCATGCGCTGTATTCCTCGAGCTATCGGCCGTCCCACGCAATTTGAAAATCCTGTCCCGCAGATTGTCATGCTATCCCAAATTCCACCCCATGTTAGGTCAGTTGTCGATCAAATAATGCAACTTCTGGTGTTTGGTTAGTGGCGGGGTTAATATGTTTGGATAGGGCGAACGTGTGCCTTTCGTTAGACACCAAAATGAGCCCCATACGCCCTGTATTTCTCGAGATATCGGCCGTCCCACGCAATTTGAAATTCTGTCCCGCAGATTGTCGTTTTGTCCCATATCCCATCCCATCCCGCAGATTGTCATGTCCCGAACTATGCTTGATTCATATCAAGGCGACGTCCAGTCGCGGGATGTTGACCATTTTCTGTGCCGATGCCACGGGCGTACACTGGCGATGGCGGGGTTGTTGACGGGGGTGTCAGGCGTGCAAATGTAGAGTGACATATTAGCATTAAATTTTACTGTTATAAAAAACAAATTGAGTTTGTGTGTCTGTCAGGCAAAAGGCGACAAAAAGACTGAATCCCTCTGAAAAGGTGTACATGGGGTCATAGCATGCACGTAACCCGGGGTGTATGGGCGCTAATAATGTTTATAACTTTTGCTATAAATTATATAGGCGATCAAATGGACGGGCATGCAGATCGGCAGATTTTTAAAAAATTCTTCATTTGTTTTTAAATTTGGGAATAGATTTTTAAAACTTGTTTTGCTTTATTCTATTTTATGGATGTTAGTTTTAAAGACTACATGTATTATAATTAAGGAAGGGGCAGTCCTGTCAACACATTTGGTATTTTGAAAAAATAGTAATTTTGAAGCCATTTTCACGAAGCTTGGTATTATTTCTTTAAAATGGGGAATGTGACCCTAAAATTAATATAATATAAAAAATCCCAGACCCCTGTGTCTTATATATATGTACTTTTAGTATTATGACCAATTTGTGCCAGGGGCCGGTGGTTGTACTATTCATGTGTGTTTCCGAATAAGTTGATCGAATAAATAGGATTATCATTATTTGTGGCTGAGACATGAGAAGCTACATAATTTTATATGTAATTGCCACAGGTGTAATATGTTCTTGTCCAATGGGGGATTGCATTATGGGTAATTAGGTAGTGTCGTAACTGACTCAACCGTACCGATAGAGTCACGTACATTACTTTCCTTTGAAATTTCAACACGCGTCTCAGTCATTACATACCCCACAACAGAGTCATGTGTTGGGTTCTTTTCGCTTTCACATTTGGAATCGCCGCCATTACTTTCCTTTGCAATTTCATCACGCGCTTCAGTCAATGCATATCCCAAGAGATTCTGTCCTTTCTGGCCTGGTTACTAGGCTAGTAATTAGGTCGATGTAAAAGTAAAAAATTGGTCGCTTTAAAAGCTGTAGTCTTACCCCGCTGAATAAAATAGTCTGACACAGATTAGCACATGTGCTGATATTGATATTACCACACCGTTTGGAAAGCATGCGATCGTGTGGTAATCAAAGATGGATTTCGACGAAATTTGACACTTAGAGGTACTTGTGTCCGGGGAGTGTTTTGGATGGGTCAAATCGTGACCCCGACCTCACCTTGACAATTGACAAGGTCAAATTGGGTAAAACGGACGGATTTCGACGAAATTTTAATGATGTAGGGGCGCCTGCGGCGCATAAGATACTGTGTTGTATTATTTATGTGGGCAGTTGCAGTAGTTTGCAGCGCCTGCAGCGCATAAGATACTATGGGTGGCGGGATGGGGTGGTGGGTGGGCAATACAAATATACTCTAATGATGTAGGGGCGCCTGCGGCGCATAAGATACTGTGTTGTATTATTTATGTGGGCAGTTGCAGTAGTTTGCAGCGCCTGCAGCGCATAAGATACTATGGGTGGCGGGATGGGGTGGTGGGTGGGCAATACAAATATACTCTAATGATGTAGGGGCGCCTGCGGCGCATAAGATACTGTGTTGTATTATTTATGTGGGCAGTTGCAGTAGTTTGCAGCACCTGCAGCGCATAAGATACTATGGGTAGCGGGATGGGGTGGTGGGTGGGCAATACAAATATTCTCTAATGATGAAGGGGCGCCTGCGGCGCATAAGATACTGTGTTGTATTATTTATGTGGTCAGTTGCAGTAGTTTGCAGCGCCTGCAGCGCATAAGATACTATGGGTGGCGGGATGGGGTGGTGGGTGGGCAATACAAATATACCCTAATGATGTAGGGGCGCCTTCGGCGCATAAGATACTGTGTTGTATTATTTATGTGGGCAGTTGCAGTAGTTTGCAGCACATAAGATACTATGGGTAGCGGGATGGGGTGGTGGGTGGGCAATACAAATATACTCTAATGATGTAGGGGCGCCTGCGGCGCATAAGATACTGTGTTGTATTATTTATGTGGGCAGTTGTAGTAGTTTGCAGCGCATGCAGCGCATAAGATACTATGGGTGGCGGGATGGGGTAGTGGGTGGGCAATACAAATATACTCTAATGATGTAGGGGCGCCTGCGGCGCATAAGATACTGTGTTGTATTATTTATGTGGGCAGTTGCAGTAGTTTGCAGCGCCTGCAGCGCATAAGATACTATGGGTGGCGGGATGGGGTGGTGGGTGGGCAATACAAATATACTCTAATGATGTAGGGGCGCCTGCGGCGCATAAGATACTGTGTTGTATTATTTATGTGGGCAGTTGCAGTAGTTTGCAGCGCCTGCAGCGCATAAGATACTATGGGTGGCGGGATGGGGTGGTGGGTGTGCAATACAAATATACTCTAATGATGTAGGGGCGCCTGCGGCGCATAAGATACTGTGTTGTATTATTTATGTGGGCAGTTGCAGTAGTTTGCAGCGCCTGCAGCGCATAAGATACTATGGGTGGCGGGATGGGGTGGTGGGTGGGCAATACAAATATACCCTAATGATGTAGGGGCGCCTTCGGCGCATAAGATACTGTGTTGTATTATTTATGTGGGCAGTTGCAGTAGTTTGCAGCGCCTGCAGCGCATAAGATACTATTGGTAGCGGGATGGGGTGGTGGGTGGGCAATACAAATATACTCTAATGATGTAGGGGCGCCTGCGGCGCATAAGATACTGTGTTGTATTATTTATGTGGGCAGTTGCAGTAGTTTGCAGCGCATAAGATACTATGGGTAGCGGGATGGGGTGGTGGGTGGGCAATACAAATATACTCTAATGATGTAGGGGCGCCTGCGGCGCATAAGATACTGTGTTGTATTATTTATGTGGGCAGTTGCAGTAGTTTGCAGCGCCTGCAGCGCATAAGATACTATGGGTGGCGGGATGGGGTGGTGGGTGGGCAATACAAATATACTCTAATGGTGTAGGGGCGCCTGCGGCGCATAGGATACTGTGTTGTATTATTTATGTGGGCAGTTGCAGTAGTTTGCAGCGCCTGCAGCGCATAAGATACTATGGGTGGCGGGATGGGGTGGTGGGTGGGCAATACAAATATACTCTAATGATGTAGGGGCGCCTGCGGCGCATAAGATACTGTGTTGTATTATTTATGTGGTCAGTTGCAGTAGTTTGCAGCGCCTGCAGCGCATAAGATACTATGGGTGGCGGGATGGGGTGGTGGGTGGGCAATACAAATATACTCTAATGATGTAGGGGCGCCTGCGGCGCATAAGATACTGTGTTGTATTATTTATGTGGGCAGTTGCAGTAGTTTGCAGCGCCTGCAGCGCATAAGATACTATGGGTAGCGGGATGGGGTGGTGGGTGGGCAATACAAATATACTCTAATGATGTAGGGGCGCCTGCGGCGCATAAGATACTGTGTTGTATTATTTATGTGGGCAGTTGCAGTAGTTTGCAGCGCCTGCAGCGCATAAGATACTATGGGTAGCGGGATGGGGTGGTGGGTGGGCAATACAAATATACTCTAATGATGTAGGGGCGCCTGCGGCGCATAAGATACTGTGTTGTATTATTTATGTGGGCAGTTGCAGTAGTTTGCAGCGCCTGCAGCGCATAAGATACTATGGGTAGCGGGATGGGGTGGTGGGTGGGCAATACAAATATACTCTAATGATGTAGGGGCGCCTGCGGCGCATAAGATACTGTGTTGTATTATTTATGTGGGCAGTTGCAGTAGTTTGCAGCGCCTGCAGCGCATAAGATACTATGGGTGGCTGGATGGGGTGGTGGGTGGGCAATACAAATATACTCTAATGATGTAGGGGCGCCTGCGGCGCATAAGATACTGTGTTGTATTATTTATGTGGGCAGTTGCAGTAGTTTGCAGCGCCTGCAGCGCATAAGATACTATGGGTAGCGGGATGGGGTGGTGGGTGGGCAATTCAAATATACTCTAATGATGTAGGGGCGCCTGCGGCGCATAAGATACTGTGTTGTATTATGTATGTGGGCAGTTGCAGTAGTTTGCAGCGCCTGCAGCGCATAAGATACTATGGGTGGCGGGATGGGGTGGTGGGTGGGCAATACAAATATACTCTAATGATGTAGGGGCGCCTGCGGCGCATAAGATACTGTGTTGTATTATTTATGTGGGCAGTTGCAGTAGTTTTCAGCGCCTGCAGCGCATAAGATACTATGGGTGGCGGGATGGGGTGGTGGGTGGGCAATACAAATATACTCTAATGATGTAGGGGCGCCTGCGGCGCATAAGATACTGTGTTGTATTATTTATGTGGGCAGTTGCAGTAGTTTGCAGCGCCTGCAGCGCATAAGATACTATGGGTGGCGGGATGGGGTGGTGGGTGGGCAATACAAATATAATCTAATGATGTAGGGGCGCCTGCGGCGCATAAGATACTGTGTTGTATTATTTATGTGGGCAGTTGCAGTAGTTTGCAGCGCCTGCAGCGCATAAGATACTATGGGTGGCGGGATGGGGTGGTGGGTGGGCAATACAAATATACTCTAATGATGTAGGGGCGCCTGCGGCGCATAAGATACTGTGTTGTATTATTTATGTGGGCAGTTGCAGTAAGAGTTTGCAGCGCCTGCAGCGCATAAGATACTATGGGTAGCGGGATGGGGTGGTGGGTGGGCAATACAAATATACTCTAATGATGTAGGGGCGCCTGCGGCGCATAAGATACTGTGTTGTATTATTTATGTGGGCAGTTGCAGTAGTTTGCAGCGCCTGCAGCGCATAAGATACTATGGGTAGCGGGATGGGGTGGTGGGTGGGCAATACAAATATACTCTAATGATGTAGGGGCGCCTGCGGCGCATAAGCTACTGTGTTGTATTATTTATGTGGGCAGTTGCAGTAAGAGTTTGCAGCGCCTGCAGCGCATAAGATACTATGGGTAGCGGGATGGGGTGGTGGGTGGGCAATACAAATATACTCTAATGATGTAGGGGCGCCTGCGGCGCATAAGATACTGTGTTGTATTATTTATGTGGGCAGTTGCAGTAGTTTGCAGCGCCTGCAGCGCATAAGATACTATGGGTAGCGGGATGGGGTGGTGGGTGGGCAATACAAATATACTCTAATGATGTATGGGCGCTTGCGGCGCATAAGATACTGTGTTGTATTATTTATGTGGGCAGTTGCAGTAGTTTGCAGCGCCTGCAGCGCATAAGATACTATGGGTGGCGGGATGGGGTGGTGGGTGGGCAATACAAATATACTCTAATGATGTAGGGGCGCCTGCGGCCCATAAGATACTGTGTTGTATTATTTATGTGGGCAGTTGCAGTAGTTTGCAGCGCCTGCAGCGCATAAGTTACTATGGGTGGCGGGATGGGGTGGTGGGTGGGCAATACAAATATACTCTAATGATGTAGGGGCGCCTGCGGCGCATAAGATACTGTGTTGTATTATTTATGTGGGCAGTTGCAGTAGTTTGCAGCGCCTGCAGCGCATAAGATACTATGGGTAGCGGGATGGGGTGGTGGGTGGGCAATACAAATATACTCTAATGATGTATGGGCGCCTTCGGCGCATAAGATACTGTGTTGTATTATTTATGTGGGCAGTTGCAGTAGTTTGCAGCGCCTGCAGCGCATAAGATACTATGGGTGGCGGGATGGGGTGGTGGGTGGGCAATACAAATATACTCTAATGATGTAGGGGCGCCTGCGGCCCATAAGATACTGTGTTGTATTATTTATGTGGGCAGTTGCAGTAGTTTGCAGCGCCTGCAGCGCATAAGTTACTATGGGTGGCGGGATGGGGTGGTGGGTGGGCAATACAAATATACTCTAATGATGTAGGGGCGCCTGCGGCGCATAAGATACTGTGTTGTATTATTTATGTGGGCAGTTGCAGTAGTTTGCAGCGCCTGCAGCGCATAAGATACTATGGGTAGCGGGATGGGGTGGTGGGTGGGCAATACAAATATACTCTAATGATGTAGGGGCGCCTGCGGCGCATAAGATACTGTGTTGTATTATGTATGTGGGCAGTTGCAGTAGTCTACAGCGCCCGCAGCGCATAATATACTATGGGTGGCGGGATGGGGTGGTGGGTGGACAATACAAATATACTCTAATTATGTAGGGGCCTGCGGCGCATAAGATACTGTGTTGTATTATTTAGTGGGCAGTTGCAGTAGTCTACAGCGCCTGCAGCGCATAAGATACTATGGGTAGCGGGATGGGGTGGTGGGTGGGCAATATACTCTAATGATGTAGGGGCGCATTCGGCGCATAAGATACTGATTGAGTCAGGTACGAAACTATAAATTAAATTACGAATGTCCGCGTACAAGACGTACAAACTCCATACAGCGCCCTCTACGCTATCGCTGCGATATAGCACTGCCACAATGATGGTGCTTTGCAGACGATAAATCTATTTTTACATAACTGTATTTAGTCGCCTATTATCTTGTTTTGACCACCAATTTTTTGTTAAAGTTTGCAATAGTGGTAATAATAGTTAACCTCTTGTACCATCGTTGATTATTTGCCCTGCTATTCGATATACCGTACTGGTTTATATATATAGCTGTCGTTTCGAAGTAAAATTTGCGACTTCCGGTGCGAAACTGGCAATTACATACACTGACGTATATATAGGAAAGTTTTCAACGACAAATACTGTTTATATCAGGAAAATGAAGACATTGATAACATTATCTGAAAATGTACTGATAAAGAGTCTGATACTGCATGCCCCTTTAATACATTCGTCATCATTTTCAAGACAAAAGCTAAGGGCCGTACCATACATGGAGACGTTTATCGCTAGAAAAATGGACGTTTCTAGTCGAAATCTAAAGAGCAGTGCCCGGGCGACAATTGAACTTACTCGGGCGATAATAACGGAACAAGCTGGGCGGGAATCGGAGCGAAAACAGAAATCACCGATTGCAAACTTTTGCTGGCTTTTTTGGCAACAAAATGATCGGAGAACATGTCCCTGTTGAAACTAGTGGTAAAAATTAACATAATATATATATGTCATTAAACTTATCTTATATATCTGTCTTTGTAATTTTTTCGGCCGGTAAATTTGAAAATTGCTCGGCCGACAAGCGGAATAACTCACAACGGAATCGGCATTTGCTCTGGCAGAATGATATTTCGAGGATCAGACCCTCCCACAGTGCTATATATAGACTTTTTTTATAAGGGAAACTACTGTCAATCGGCTATATGATATAATATATCATAAGTTATCGACATCATTTCGCAACCCATAAAATGTTTCAGCGACAAGCGAAGGGAATACCTTGGCGATGAAACAACAAGAAAATCGTAGACAGAAATGGCAACGCCCTCAAGATAAAAAAAATATATTGCAGCTTTAATGTAGTGATTGTGAAAAATCGGTATATAGGGTAACGGCTATGTAGTTGATTATATGTGATAATGTGTGTGTATACTGTGCACTTGGTGAGAAAGGATGTGAAAACGTTTTAAAAATTGGACGTGCCAAACTAAAGTTTAATTTCAAATATTTAAACACAATATGTCACGTATGATTTGTGTTCCAATTGGTTGAAATGTGCATCGCCAAACATGCAACGGCCATTGCATTGATACACTAATGTATGTATCTTGTCTTTGTTATTTGTTCTAATTACTATTGAAATAGAGGTATGAACTATTATGCAGAATAATAATCAGACCAAAAGCTCTCGATCGTCGTTACATGGTTCAAGTACTCAAATGCCAAGTACCTTTCTAATCACATTTAGTACATCCAATTACGCAAATAACGATTAAGTTTTATCAAGTATGCAAATATCTGTTCTAACTTCGTTTGTAATAGCTGTCTGAATAGTGCATGAAATAGCATGTAGAATAATAATCAGGCCAAATTCTCGATCTTCGTTACATGGTTCAAGTACGCAAACACCGAGTACGTTTCTAATCAGATTTGGTACATCCAATCACGCAAATACCGAGTACGTTTTAATCACATTTAGTCCATCACCTCATACGACAGAGTCAGATATACTTGCTAATATACACCCTAAGATGGCGTAATGCTGATCTAAGAATGGCCCCAGGTAACGCACTCCTGATATCAGCTTTGAATATATGGCCTCCCATGAGGGTTGATTAAAATACATGTATGGTTCCATGAGGGTTTATTGAAATATGGTCACATTCAGAGAAGGTAAATTAAAATAAGGTCCGATGAAGGCAAATTAAAATATGGTCACACATGAGGGTTAAATAAAACATGGTCCAATGCAGGGGGGGTCGCGCACAAAAATTCCATATATAAGGCGGGGGTGGGTGGGTCATTTGGACCCGGAAAAAATGCGTAAATGACCAAAAATGCAAATTTTTTCCTCCACTTAAAATCACTGTTTTTGTGCTCATGTAATCTGTTAATATCAACCATATGACAAACTAGGCTATTTAAAACATACTAACCAGAACTAACTACCATTTAGGGGTGTATGTATGCTGATGTATGTCAAAATTAATGTACCAGATTTCGACGGATGAAAGATATATTATATATATATAAACAAATCATATAACAAACATTAAAACACAAGAACAAACATTTATAATATGCATATCCAAGATAGCCTTTCAATTGGATGTCAAAGTGTATGCTATAGCTATAGCTATATATATATATATATATATATATATATATATATATATATACACACATGTGTATCCCTTTAAGGGTTTGAACAAAATATAAAGCTGAGTTTATATTGATGAATTCTGTGATTAATTTTGCAATTACTTTTGACAAATTTGTTTACTGTTATAACATAATTATATGCTCAGACACGATCAGTCGACAATGCTTGCATATAAGCATAATTATGATATGATTACCATCTTCTGTTCTTAATCCACATAATGGATATTATTTGTGATCAAGATAAACTTGATGATACAAACAAAAATAACAATTCCACTATATTCCACTGGTTTAAAACTATAAAACAAAATAACTCACACAAAAAGTTCATACTATTTGGATAACAATATGAAAGCTTAGCCTTTTGTGATATTAATTCAACCACAGTTATTATTCACAAGTCTAAGCAGTTACGTACTGTACAGATACATGTAGTAAGATAGTATATCTGGAGTTCCAGTTATTTGACTGCCAATACATATGGTATTGTAATTATTAGTTGCTTGTTCATTATTGGTTGCTTTGATATTCAATTTAGGATATAGCAGGATAGAGCAATGTAACTATAAAAGTAGCTTTTGGTATTAAAGTCTTAACTTATTCCATATGCAATATAAAGCTAGAATATAAACATGACTAATGTGAACTTTGTTCTTGAAACTAATTATAAATCATACTAACCTGGATCAAACTGCACAGGTAATCTATGAAACTCTCTTCATGCGAACTTTCTCAGAGTCATGCACATATCTCAACTGGACAGTCTGATCCAGGATGCTTGTTCTTATAATGGGTTTCCATGTGATACGTCCAGTAAACCACATTGCACAGGGGGCACATACTGTGACCTACATGTATACGCGGACGGTTTGTGAATGAATGCTTTAATGAACTCAATCGTGAGTTAACACGCATTATATAGAGTTGACAAACATATTTGTACGCTGGCTTTAAACTAAACTTTATACTCTGATAATAAGTTAATAATACTACCAATTCTTCACTAATATTGGTATATGTCAATCTGCACACCAACATGACATACATACATGTATTTAGACTGTGAGCTGCTTGGAGTGTGACTTTCCTTGGGTCCCATCATACCCATATGCAGATATATATCATAGATATAGGGGAGATGAAATTTGTTCTACCCCTATTACTACAGTATTACTATTGGACATTGGCTCTAAAACATCTTATACTATTGTTATATAAAAGAATATGGAGTTATTGAGGATATCAGGACATGTATTACCTATAATTATTATGTTTTATGGCATTATGCCCAATGTTTTTAAGTGCATGCATTCAGCATTTCCACATTTTATACTAATAGCATTATCTCCCTTTAGAGCAGTTTAGAGGTTTATTAAAATGCTGGGAATAGTATTAAATAATAAGAAACGGAACAATTCTTTGCTAGGCTATGATTTGGTTTCTATTTTATGCTTTTTGTAAGATTTTGGGGGTGGGTTCCAAAAATTGGGCGGAAAAAAAGGAAAAAAATTGCAGGTAGGGGGGTGGTGGGTCCACAAGAGGGGCAAAAACATTTTTTTCGCCCTATATATGTAAAAATTCCCCCCCCCTGCAAGCAGTGTTATTATAGCGAGGGTTGCTATGCAAATGCGGTGCTATGGTACGCCATTGCTGCCTTATGTCAAGCTCAGGCAATATATCCGATTAGTATATCAATATATGTGGTTAGTTATTCAATATAGATGCAGCATATTTGCAATTATATGCAGCTGCTTTGTCAATATAAGAGGTTAGTTAGTCAATATATGCAGCTAATTTGTCAATATATGTGCTACTTTGTCAATATATGCGGTCAGATAGTTAGTCAATATATGCATTTACTTTGTCAAAATGTGCAATTGCTTTGACAATATATGCAGCTACTTTGCCACTTTATGCAGCTAATTTGTCAATACATGTATATGCGGTTAGTTAGTCAATACATTCAACTACTTTTCATTATATATATAGAGGATCTACAACGAGTCCCCAGTTTATAGCGGAATTTACAAAACGAGTCCAGTAAAATAGGTCTGGACCGAGCCTTTGGCGAGGTACAGACCTAATTTACTGGACGAGTTTTGTAAATTCCGCTATAAACTTGGGACGAGTTGTAGATTCTATTTATTACATGATCCAAAACCTCGACAAAACATACTTAAATCAACAAATGGGACGCGAAACTAACATCAACTTCTATAAGGCATGCGATGACGTTTCTCACAACTCTACGTTGTTTGCCCGCGCAAAGAAATAGTCCCAGATAAATAAAGACTGTTTGGCGTATTTAATGGCGTATATTTAATGACATAACTTTTCAAAATCTTCATTCATTATAGTTTGTTGAAATTATATTGGAAGCCATAGTATTTTGAGACGTAGCGTACGGAATGTAAAGAAACCACAAACCGGAAGTCAAAGGTCACCTGGCACTATTTCCTGTTATTAAACGAACGTTTAATATCACAATTTAAAGAATGGGTTTATTGAATGGAATAAAGGTAGGATCATGTAATAAATGCAGGTACTGTGTCAATATGTGCAATTACTTAGACAATATTTGCAGCTGCGTTGTCAGTATGTAAAGTTACTTTGACAAAATATGTGGTAATTATAAGTCAGTCAATGTATGCAGTTACGCTGCCATTATATATAGACCAAGTCTTCTCGGTCCACAACAGCTGTCCCGTTACTCTTCTATAACAAACTTTACGACTTTTGCAAATTTGAAGGAAAAAATAATTATCCTTAAAAACCAGTGTATGCTATAGTGTTATAGCAACACCTGTTCACCCTTACAATATGAGAGTTACGTTGAAATTATATAAAAAAAAGTGGTTTAAACAAAATAAAAACAACATTTTCAAGACTGGTCATTGGATAGTTTGACAGAAAATATTTGAAACAAAGCTTACGAACCCATGGTAACTAGGTTGTGCGCTCAGTTTACTATTTGAAATCATGAATGTATGGGAGAAAATAAATAAAACATTTTTCATTGCATATATTTTAGTATCTCGGCTGCCATTTGCAGAACTATTTTTGTTTGGAGGAAAAGCTAGTCACCATAAAACAATATAATATCTGAAAAGATGAATAAGTTTTGAGTGCTTATGTCTGTCATATTATTACATACATGGCTGAAAAATATGTATGTTGTTTTATATTGTGTTTTTCCTTCACACAACAACAAAATAGTTCTGAAAATGGCCACAAAAACCTAAATGACAATGAAAAATGTTTTATTTATATTCTCGCCGCAATTTCGCGGAAATTCATGATTTCATATTGTAAACTGGGCGCATACCCTATTTGGATTCATAAGTAAGATAATTCAGTGAGTTTGTTGCAAATTCTTCCAGTAAAACTCTCCAATGACCAGCCTTGAAAATTGTTGTTTTTTAGTAATGGTTAGAGCACGAGAATTGTTCTTTACCAGAATCAATCGAGTCAAAGACGAGATTTATTCTGGTAAAGGACAATTCGCGTGCTCTGACCGACTTAGAGCACAATTGATCCCACATAATGCAACCAACTGGGCATGTGCCGTGCGCTTGCCGCGATTGGTCACAATAGCCGGTTAGCCACGCCCAAAAGCGTGATTAACATGAACTGATCCCGTTGAATGTGAATAGATATGTCCGAAACAACACGGACTGGCCCCAGTTTGAAGCGCCCGTGCGATTTGTCTGTTATGAGTTGCGCCTAACAATGGGATAATCATTGAACCATTCCTTCGCCAGCCTTGGGAATTTGTGTGCTTTACCAAAAATAAGGGAACGATTGCAACAATGGGATTGTGCTCTAAACATAATTAAACCACTCTTCTTCTTTTTTACATCAGTAGAATGCATCTTTCGTACCGTGAAGGGTGAACAGTACTATAGCATACATTGGTTATAGAGGATAATAATTTTCCCCTTCAAATTGATATTTTGAAATTGAGATTTCTTTTCTTGTTGCTGCGAGAGTGTTTGTGACATGTCTTGACATTTATCGATGTCCAACAATGTGAGAAGCCCATTATTAGTGTCCACGCTCACACTCTCCATAAAGGTTTATGATACCCTTAACAATAATCTAGCTTCTTAGATCAATATCTTATTATTCGAATTGAAATATGAATCGACGAATCAACACTTATATTCATCCAAGTTCCAACACTACAGACTTCACATTGAACAGGACAAAGACCAACAAAGTGTCAGGTTCCATCTAAAACGTCGGAGCATTTTTCGCGGTACATAATTAACGCCCATCGGATGTATACTAGTGGGCAAATTTTAGATCGCCGTGTGTCTGTGGGCGTTTTATATATAGATAATCGGTTTTTCCTGTTTTGACAATTCGCAGTATAGGTCCCTATTTGCGGAGTCTATTTGCGGAGATCCCCGAATTCGCGGAGTTCCCCTAAAATTGTCGAAATATGCAAGGGGGTGGGTCGGAAAAAAGTGACATGACAGTAGGCTGAATTTTTTTTTCCGGCTCTTGGGTACCCACCACCCCTGTATTTGAAGGAAAAAATATTTTTTCCAATTTCATGTGGGGTACCCACCCCCTTTTTACCTCCAAATCTGTAGTCTCACACCATTTAAGCTTGATGGTAAGTATTACAGTTACCCTATTTCCATTTCTGGTCCTTCTAAGTCATTCCAACTTTTTGTAATAACACGAAACAGGATCTTTAAAAAACCCTGGAAAAACCCAAATTAACACACAGCATACATGTGCTGATCAGTAAATTATTGATTGTTTCGTCCCCAAATATTGTCTGAGATAGCTCATTATACATGTAAACAAGTATAAAAGCATTAGTGTACCTTCTTTTCATCACAGAAAGTGTAACTTTAGATGTGTCCCATAGTATCACATGAATTTAATAATAATATGTCAATTATGATTTTTGAAAAAATATTAGGGCAACACCACCTGGCAATTAACTCTCCAACAATACAGGTATTCAGCCGAAATCCATCATGTATCACAAAACTAATTTTCATTTCCATGAGCTGATTTCTTGTGCTAGGTACTGTGCTAAGGCCATACCCAGTCTAGTATTCAGACACATACATGTACGTGTAAATAGAAACTTGAAAATAAGACGGTCATATGGAGTCTGCAGAATAAGCTCCAAGGAGGGTGAGTTTAGTTATGCTACCCAGCATAGTGGGATATAGCATTGCCAAATTCACCATATGTGACTCTCATTCTGTATCTAGTCTCCATGGTTGGTCGAGACCAAAATAGAATGAGGTCATCAAAGGTTGAATGTGTTGATGCTATGCCGGGTAGTATCGCCAAATTCGCCCTCTGCAGACCTCGGTCATTTTGCTGATGACCAGCACATTACTTTTAGATTGCATATATATTAAAGGTACTCAATCCGTAAAGAGGGTCCCCATCTCAACAGATTCCAACAACAACAATCCTATATTACTATTTCTTTGGCTTTGGGGGTAAAAACTATTTGATTCGAGTCGAGGAACCCATCAAACAAAGCTCAGAGTTATTAGATATTGATTTTTGAAATTTGTTATTAACTCGAGATGAGTACTAATAACTGCCGTAATCTGCTCTGGATGTGTACTCCAAATCTATTCAAACAGACAAGGATGGATAACTCTAAAATCAAGTGGTAATTTTAACGCAATCTGGGCCAGATAGTATTCCCGATAATGAAAAATAATAGATTTCTAAAATCGATATCTAACAAATCTGAGCTTTGATGGGTGACTTCCTCGACTCGAATCAAATATTTTTGACCCCCGAAGCCATTGAAATAGTAATTGAGAGGAGTTTTATCGGATTGAGTACCTTTAAATTATATTATATTTTCTATCCCTTCTTTTCACTCGTCTGTTCTGATTCTGTTTATTCCACTTAGCAGCCTTCTCCATATCTACACATTCAAGTTCTATGTATGCTCGCCCAATCTTTTATCTGTGTCCCACCATCTCAAGATTGTTATCTCAGTGATATGCATTGTTGCAGTCCCATGCCCGAGTTCCAATACAATTTTGACTGGGTCATCTGGGGCCTGTACTATAGATTACAATTGCCGTGTTTGAACACGTGTACAAGGTTATGTGGGGCACACAGAAGGTGTCGATTACCATAGACCTCCACTCTTATTCTTACAGTGAAAAGGCGACTTCTTGCAATGCCTCGTTTACATGCATGGTGACCAATAACATAATAGGTTTACCACATGTGACTTGATTGACCAATGAAAAAAAATATTCCTCGGAGACATTCATTGATATGTTATCGCTAGTGCATGGGTAATCCGTGTTCAATTGTATTAGTGGTAATCGGTATCCTTTAAATAATCGCTCAGTTAGTACGCCGCAACCGTTCGTGCATTGTGTTATATGTCATCAATGGTTATCGTCTGTTCCAACAAGTTTTAAGATGTATTTCAATTTCTAGTTGGTTTGTCATGCAAAATCGCTGGAGTATTATATTGAATACCATTCTGATCAAACCCAATCACCCATCGGTAATGAACACACGGGTATAATCTACTCTATTACAATACAGTGGTCTATTGCACTTCACGCTTCATGTGTACATCCCATAACCTTGTACACCTGTTCAAACACGGCAATTGTAAATCTATCGTACAGGCCCCTGGTCTGATCAGGTATAATGAGTAAATATTAATGCTATAAATGAATAGCTTTTTTCATTTTATTTACATTAAAGTTTATTCATGTGCTACATAACTGTCCATTTTCATCTGGAACCAGTAGCATTAGTACATGGCAATGTGATCGGATATAAAAGGCGAATTCCTGAGAGTTGGTTCGTAATCTGGATTTCTGAGAAGCATCATGCATATATCCACACTAACTACCCCCTTAAGCACTGCCCTAAGTGTCATACACACCTTAACAATGATGATGAACACTTTGAGGCAATTATATTGCAGAAATGTTGTAAGAGGAAAAAATTGCGACCACTCCAGCTGACCACTCAGGAAAAAATGACTTTTTCGCAGCTGAACCACCCACCCACCCCGGCCTACTGTGTGGAAAATAGTGGATGACCCCCCCCCACCCCCGAAATATTTGATTTTTATGAGGGAACGGGTGCATATATGTCAATTGATACGTATTTTATACAAATAACGACACGATCATCATAATAGTGGTTTGTTCTATCAATCATATCATCATCATCATCATCATCATCATACGGAACAAGTCTTGCGACTTTTCGTCCCAAAGCAGGTTAAAGAACAATATAAACACATACCGCGCAGCGCGCTAATTGTTAAACGCGCGAATTCCCGTTAGAATTAATCGCTTTGCACTTCTTGGCATGCGAATAACAAACCATGGGTCAATCAAAGATGTCTCGAGAGACGCCCGCTGCATGAAATAATAGTGTAAATGACAATAAACGAAATTGAAATTCCCAACAACACTTTTTACCGGATTCGACCTAGGGGTCGCACTACATCTTTTAATGCGTCCCAAAACTCCCAATTTCTATAAATAAAACCCCCATGCGCCCATATATTACCAAGAAACAGCAGCTTATAATACACCCGGATGGCGAAATTAAAGAAAATTATTGAAAGAAAAAAGATCGACCCCCCCCCCCCTTATATTTGATACTTTAGGAATTATGAACCTTCGGAATTAGGATCAATTAGTGCAGCGGCCAAATAGAAAAGGCGATGTTATTGTTGTTGTATACATAACTGGGGCATGGAAGCCTGAACACATCTGTAATGAATTAAACAGTATCTCTGGACCAACATTTCAGTTCGCGACTCATATTGGGTCCCATTAAGATTAATCAGAAAATGTTGTAAAGTCGTTATCAAAAATATGTTATTTTTCGACCAAAAACGTGTTTGGGTAGGGATAGCTGAAAGCCAGTATTTCGTAAACCATTAAAAATGTCATATTTCAGCATTATTACAATTTTAATATTTGAACAATTAATATCATGTCTGTGTAAACGAGCCATTTTTTCCAAAAAAAATAAACGTTTAGGTTCCAAATGGCGTGCAGAAAATCCAAATTAAACAACACTTTTTTCCTATGAAATAGAGATATGGTATATATGATAAAGTTAAATTTATAGGACTTCGCCACAGGACTCGCATATATATTTCTCCAAGGAAATTCGGTTCAACTTGTTCTACCGTGCGTATATATATAGCAATGCGCGACAACTTTGGACTTGTGGTCGCTGCACGAAATTATGGTGGACCCCCGCTACATACACTGGTGGGTTTCTTACCATTTTGTAGTCCATAAAAGGGTCCAATGACAAGCGACGGGAAACCATCGGCTGTGCAACAGTCACGCGTCGTCTTGTTGAAGGAAAACAGTGGACATCTCTCAGAATTGGAACAGAGTTTGGCACACGAAACATACGAATAATTCGTCACCACAAGAAGGGAACTGTTTCCTTGTGGAGGCAACACCTTGCGGTATCTGAAAGATACAATTCCGTTCGAATCCCCTCGAACAAGCACGATTACACACAGAACGAAGCAGACGATGCACATGGCGCCCGTGGTTTTGTATTATATCGAATTATGGTATATAAGAACAACAGCATTTGTAAGAGAAATTGTCAGAGAGACATTATCAGTGATCAGACACGTGACCAGAACAGGCACTTTGTCCCATGCACTGAAGAAGTGTAGCATTCGACTGATAGTTTTGACTTTTAAATAGCCGCACAACATCAGGCGAGCAATATGGTTGAATATTCATTATTGTGAAACGAACAAAGATTGGAACCGGTTTGAACAATAATCTTAGGGGGGGCCGAAAGGGTCATAATTCTAACTTACTATATATTTTAAGTCTAACATAATATGCTATCCGACGCGCTAACTAAAATATTTTTGATCGGATCGTGTTCATATATTTGCAGGTGTATGATGTTACACCCCTCACCTGTATATATTTTGGCATAGATTGGTTGACCGGTTTAGAAATTATTAACACTTTCCTTCCACCAATAGACATCTCTAGCTGGTGCTATTTACAACACTTCTCCAAATGTGCCCGTTATTTCGTCAAAAACTCTTCTTCAAATATCTCCTTTATTTAGTTAGTGTCGGCGCACACGATCCCGATTGTGCCCGGTTACATCCGGCTGCCAGATAAATCGGGCCAGATAACATCGGGGGGTCAGCGCACACGAGTCCGATTTTCACTCCGGTCATATGCATGCTATGGTCACTCTAGTATATAGCCAACTGGTGTGGCCAGCCTATCTAGCCATTTACTATAGCTAGTCGTGGTGATTTATATTAATATGTATTTCTAAAGACTAATATTTATTAATAATAAACTAAATAATATATTAATAATAATATATTGAGCTAATTTGAGGTCACGAGCAATACTGCCAATAGCCGTACATTGGCGTAATAGCTGCCGCCCTCTTGTTGCGATTATTATATACGGGCACTCATCTTCTGCCCATAGGTCTACCAGCCGTTGTTCCTTGTCGATTGATCAGAATTCTTGATTTATTTTCGAATAGCGGTCGCTGCTAACTATTCCGACAATTTGAATGGGGTTTTGGCCACGTGACGGCCATGTGACAAGCATAACACGCGCGTTGCCATCGTCACGGGCCGGATTTTCCGGATGAAATCAAACTCAGTTTAAATTATAATTTCGATAATTCGCGCTATTTCGTCATTTCGATGCATTTTTTGTTCCGCAATTTCGCTGTATTTTCCTGTTTCGTTTTTTCGTGGTATTTCATATTTCGATAATTCGCTATATTTGACATACTATGGGATATTGGCATGCCTCAACGGCTGGCGTGGCATGCCATATACCCTATAACACTAAGGAATTTTAACTAATAGTTTTGTTTTACTATATAATATTAACTCATTAAAAAAAAAAATTTAATTAAAAAATTAATTTAAAAAATAAAAATTTGTCATGTTTCTGACAAACGCCGCCAGTGGCGGGCTAACCTGCTAGTCTACCATCTATTTTGAGACTTCCGTATATGTGTATATCCTTTATAGACTCGAAAACGGCTCGACCTATTGAGCCCAAACTTGCTATCTAAGGGTAAAAAGCCACGATATGTGCCATCGCACCGCCTCTGAGAACGTCCGAGCACTCCTTCACCCCGCCACCGTTGTTGGAATTGATGTGTTAATGATTAAGGAGCGTTCGTATCTGCGGTGTCGTTGCTAAAGGGCGTTTATATACACGAGTATAAATACGGCTCAATCGACCGTCTCGGAAACTGGGGATATCGAGACGAAATTTCGTACTTAGGGCTTCCAAGGGACGGGGGAGATTTCGCCGGGTCAGTTTGTCCACCTGAGGTGACCTTGACCTTGAAACGGGTACCCACAAATGACATTGGGCGATATCTCGGTCGTCAGCGGTGACATCGACGTGAAATTTGTTATGTATGGTCAACTCGGGACGGGGAATATTTTTGTCGGGTTATTTTGTCCACCCATCATGACCTTGAAACGGGTACCCGCAAATGATAGCATGCTGTCGGCGTGCCTGTACGGGGTTACCTTGAAAAACAAAAAATAATGGATCGACCAAAGCCATGGGACCAATCCCGCCAGTGGCGGGCTAATCTGCTAGTCTACCATATATTTTGAGACTTCCGTATATGTGTATATCCTTTATAGACTCGAAAACGGCTCGACCGATTGAGCCCAAACTTGATATCTAAGGGTAACACGCCACGAGAAGTGCCATCGCACCGCTTCTGGGAACGTCCGAGCACTCCTTCACCCCGCCACCGTTGTTGGAATTGATGTGTTAATGATCAAGGAGCGTTCGTATCTGCGGTGTCGTTGTTAAAGAGCGTTTATATATACACGAGTATAAATACGGCTCAATCGACCGTCTCGGAAACTGGGAATATCGAGACGAAATTTCATACTTAGGGCTTCCAAGGGACGGGGGAGATTTCGCCGGGTCAGTTTGTCCGCCTGAGGTGGCATTGACCTTGAAACGGGTACCCACAAATGACCTTGGGCGATATCTCGGTCGTCAGCGGTGACATCGACGTGAAATTTGTTATGTACGGTCAACTCGGGACGGGGAATATTTTTGTCGGGTTATTTTGTCCACCCATCATGACCTTGAAACGGGTACCCGCAAATGATAGCATGCTGTCGGCGTGCCTGTACGGGGTTACCTTGAAAAACTAAAATTAATGGATCGACCAAAGCCATGGGACCAATCCCGCCAGTGGCGGGCTAATCTGCTAGTATGTATATAATTAGAGGCGATAGCCTTTTTTGTAAAAATAAAAACTAATGATGAGAACCCATCCTATTATTTAGAAGATAATGAATGATAATGTGTACCAGAATGCATGTATTTGTAAACACATGCACCACTGTATTCATTTGAAGAGCCAGTATTGTTTATATACAGTATGTCACTGCCAAGATAATTAAAGGCCCACTTAATTTTCGAACCCCCAGATCACATAATATAAAATATATGCCATATTATACACCATTTGAAAGAGGAAACTTCAAAACATTGTATTTCCAACTTATTCAATGTAATAAACTGTGAACATGTTGTTTTTGTTGAGATATCGATGTCTGTTATGTGCCAAAGTTTCTGCACAAAGTCGATTATTAGCAATGGAAGGTAAATAACTATATATTTAGATATAGAGTTATTCCCCTTCCATTGAAAATAAACTATAGTTGGAATTCTGTTACATTCTGGTAGCCATAATGTGGGAAATGATTTTATGCTTTCAGCTATTTTCTTTTACTCTATGGGCACCTTCTGAGACACAGAAGTTCCAAATGGTGATGAATTATAGTATTTTAATTATATTTTATGGCATAGATTGTTATTAAAACATTATATCAAGGCACTATAAAAAAATAATCAATGAATCGAAAAATAAGTGGGTCTTTAATTAGTCTGACAGCTGTCTCCACTACATAGATACCAGTAATAAAATGCTACTATTATTTCAATTTATTTGGCATTGAATGGCCACACATGACCAGTCACATGCTTTTTATGAACTATTATATATTTACAAAATATTAACCCTGCATGTGCTATCTGATTTGATAACTAGCATAATGTTGTCATCCCAAGGAGTTTATATTTCATGACACAACTTGCCTATGATGACAGACCCCTGACTTGTATAGTTAGGGCCATTTTGTTGATTAGCTTAACAATACTAACCATGTCCACTCTTTCCATAGAGTCATAGACACATGCTATATCATGTGGCTGTACCATATTTTAAACCCAATCATTGTCATAATTCCAATGCAGATTAATGTTTCACAAATAGTGGATAATCATTTTCGAATAGCGGTCGCTGCTAACTATTCCGACAATTTGAATGGGGTTTTGGCCACGTGACGGCCATGTGACAAGCATAACACGCGCGTTGCCATCGTCACGGGCCGGATTTTCCGGATGAAATCAAACTCAGTTTAAATTATAATTTCGATAATTCGCGCTATTTCGATGCATTTTTTGTTCCGCAATTTCGCTGTATTTTCCTGTTTCGTTTTTTCGTGGTATTTCATATTTCGATAATTCGCTATATTTGACATACTATGGGATATTGGCATGCCTCAACGGCTGGCGTGGCATGCCATATACCCTATAACACTAAGGAATTTTAACTAATAGTTTTGTTTTACTACAGAGTAACATTGGTCTGTATCAGGTGGTTAAATATACCTTTTGGTCTCAGATATGGCTGTACTGTTTCAACTAGACAGAAAATACTAAATTAACCCTTTACTTCGAACCAGGTTCATTAATGAACACGATAAAACACCTGTTGCATATCTCCTATAACTTCCGTATATATATATATGTGTGTGTATATATGTGTGTGGGTACTTCATACAATCGAATACGGCTGCGCGGATTGAGCTCAAACTTCCTATCTAAGGGTAAAATACCACGGACACAGTCGGCGTCGCATTTTGGACAAGCTCAGAGCACCGCTTCTCCATTCCCAGTCACAAAAAAATGGCACCGTGTGAGTTAACACACCAACGCTCCTTATATCCTCCATATTGGGAGATGTATCCGATTAACGCTCTTTATATAGTCATCGACGTATTGATCTAAGAGGCGTAACTCTACATTTTGTATTAGTTTTCGCTATCGAGAACTACATGGCCGTGATCTCCCAAGCCGTGAATGCCAACAACAATGACTCTTTTAGGGACGGGTACCATTAGTTAATATAGCCGTGAATGCCAACAACAACGACATAATGCCAACAACAACGACTCTTCTAGGGACGGGTACCATTAGTTAATATAGCCGTGTTGGCCACGCAAGCCGTGAATGCCAACAACAACGACAAGCCGTGAATGCCAACAACAACGACATTGTTGGCATACCTCTTTTAGGGACGGGTGCCAACAACAACAAGCGGGAACTACATAGCCGTGATCTCCCAAGCCGTGAATGCCAACAACAATGAATATAGCCGTGAATGCCAACAACAACGACATATGCTATTTTCTCTTTACCGCAACGGCCAAATGCATTTATCTTGATTAAAAAAGGCAGAAAAATGCGTGTTGTCTGATTGTTATGTCTGTCGTTCCTAGGAACGGGGGACATTTTCATCGGAATATTTTAGGGACGGGTACTGCGTGCTGTCTGATTCTTATGTCTTCACCTTAATCGGGTAAAATAATGTCTAATCGTGTAAAATATTAAAAAACCAAAAATTAAATTAAAAAATTAATCCAAAAAAATAATTCAAAAATCCAGTAAATTAAAAATGCACAATTAACTCATGTTATAAAAAAAAAATTAATATTAACTCATTAAAAAAAAAAATTTAATTAAAAAATTAATTTAAAAAATAAAAATTTGTCATGTTTCTGACAAACGCCGCCAGTGGCGGGCTAACCTGCTAGTCTACCATCTATTTTGAGACTTCCGTATATGTGTATATCCTTTATAGACTCGAAAACGGCTCGACCTATTGAGCCCAAACTTGCTATCTAAGGGTAAAAAGCCACGAGAAGTGCCATCGCACCGCCTCTGAGAACGTCCGAGCACTCCTTCACCCCGCCACCGTTGTTGGAATTGATGTGTTAATGATTAAGGAGCGTTCGTATCTGCGGTGTCGTTGCTAAAGGGCGTTTATATACACGAGTATAAATACGGCTCAATCGACCGTCTCGGAAACTGGGGATATCGAGACGAAATTTCGTACTTAGGGCTTCCAAGGGACGGGGGAGATTTCGCCGGGTCAGTTTGTCCACCTGAGGTGACCTTGACCTTGAAACGGGTACCCACAAATGACCTTGGGCGATATCTCGGTCGTCAGCGGTGACATCGACGTGAAATTTGTTATGTATGGTCAACTCGGGACGGGGAATATTTTTGTCGGGTTATTTTGTCCACCCATCATGACCTTGAAACGGGTACCCGCAAATGATAGCATGCTGTCGGCGTGCCTGTACGGGGTTACCTTGAAAAACAAAAAATAATGGATCGACCAAAGCCATGGGACCAATCCCGCCAGTGGCGGGCTAATCTGCTAGTCTACCATATATTTTGAGACTTCCGTATATGTGTATATCCTTTATAGACTCGAAAACGGCTCGACCGATTGAGCCCAAACTTGCTATCTAAGGGTAAAACGCCACGAGAAGTGCCATCGCACCGCTTCTGAGAACGTCCGAGCACTCCTTCACCCCGCCACCGTTGTTGGAATTGATGTGTTAATGATTAAGGAGCGTTCGTATCTGCGGTGTCGTTGTTAAAGAGCGTTTATATATACACGAGTATAAATACGGCTCAATCGACCGTCTCGGAAACTGGGAATATCGAGACGAAATTTCATACTTAGGGCTTCCAAGGGACGGGGGAGATTTCGCCGGGTCAGTTTGTCCGCCTGAGGTGGCCTTGACCTTGAAACGGGTACCCACAAATGACCTTGGGCGATATCTCGGTCGTCAGCGGTGACATCGACGTGAAATTTGTTATGTATGGTCAACTCGGGACGGGGAATATTTTTGTCGGGTTATTTTGTCCACCCATCATGACCTTGAAACGGGTACCCGCAAATGATAGCATGCTGTCGGCGTGCCTGTACGGGGTTACCTTGAAAAACAAAAATTAATGGATCGACCAAAGCCATGGGACCAATCCCGCCAGTGGCGGGCTAATCTGCTAGTATGTATATAATTAGAGGCGATAGCCTTTTTTGTAAAAATAAAAACTAATGATGAGAACCCATCCTATTATTTAGAAGATAATGAATGATAATGTGTACCAGAATGCATGTATTTGTAAACACATGCACCACTGTATTCATTTGAAGAGCCAGTATTGTTTATATACAGTATGTCACTGCCAAGATAATTAAAGGCCCACTTAATTTTCGAACCCCCAAATCACAAATATAAAATATATGCCATATTATACACCATTTGAAAGAGGAAACTTCAAAACATTGTATTTCCAACTTATTCAATGTAATAAACTGTGAACATGTTGTTTTTGTTGAGATATCGATGTCTGTTATGTGCCAAAGTTTCTGCACAAAGTCGATTATTAGCAATGGAAGGTAAATAACTATATATTTTATTTTAGATATAGAGTTATTCCCCTTCCATTGAAAATAAACTATAGTTTGAATTCTGTTACATTCTGGTAGCCATAATGTGGGAAATGATTTTATGCTTTCAGCTATTTTCTTTTACTCTATGGGCACCTTCTGAGACACAGAAGTTCCAAATGGTGATGAATTATAGTATTTTAATTATATTTTATGGCATAGATTGTTATTAAAACAGTATATCAAGGCACTATAAAAAAATAATCAATGACTCGAAAAATAAGTGGGTCTTTAATTAGTCTGACAGCTGTCTCCACTACATAGATACCAGTAATAAAATGCTACTATTATTTCAATTTATTTGGCATTGAATGGCCACACATGACCAGTCACATGCTTTTTATGAACTATTATATATTTACAAAATATTAACCCTGCATGTGCTATCTGATTTGATAACTAGCATAATGTTGTCATCCCAAGGAGTTTATATTTCATGACACAACTTGCCTATGATGACAGACCCCTGACTTGTATAGTTAGGGCCATTTTGTTGATTAGCTTAACAATACTAACCATGTCCACTCTTTCCATAGAGTCATAGACACATGCTATATCACGTGGCTGTACCATATTTTAAACCCAATCATTGTCATAATTCCAATGCAGATTAATGTTTCACAAATAGTGGATAATCATTTTTTTAATATTTTTTTATTTTTGTTGTTGGTGATTTCAACTGTTGTAGTCGTCATGGTTGAAGGTATGGGTTAAGCATCCAACGATCGTGATTAGCCTCTCATTTTAGTTGGCGGTCGCATAACAATTTCAACTGTAGACCATAGGATGAACGTCTGGAGCTGTCGTTGCTCTGAAACTCTTATGGTTCTACATAATTTTAAAGATTAAAATGAAGAGAAAGCAGTTGATGATGTTGTTTAACCCTTTACCCAACAGAACGGCGCTGTGTCAATGCATTCTCTTATATGTGCGAGTCGACCATAGGTCGCCTCGCACATATAAGAGAGAGATATGTAGAAAAAAATTATAAAATTGTTAAAGAATGTAAGAAAAAATGGTAAAAAGTGTTAAAAAAAAGAATTTTCTTTAGGCCAATGCATTCTCTTATATATGCGAGGCGACCTATGGTCGACTCGCCTATTGTAGAGAATGCATTGGCACAGGGCATAACTGTAACCATCACAATGTGGTCAATGAACCGGTTCCAATGATATCCATATTTGTATGGTGTTATTGAGACAGACCGAAGATATTTTAGGCTGTTGAAGCTTTATTTGGCCGTTTTTGGCCGGTTTGTTGGGTAAAGGGTTAAATACATATTATGGACTTGTTCGAGTATGTGAAAATGATATATAAGTTAGCATTCAGGAATTTCAGGCGCTGTGTCAACTGGACGAATGTAGCATTTTAGTAACATCGTCGAAAATTTCAAGCAAATCGAACGCACCACTCCATAGAAATCATCGTCTGAACTACCCTCAATTGAAATAGTTACTTCTCGATTCGGGACGCAACAGTACTGTCTGCGATAAACTAACAAAAACGATTTCATCTTCAAGAATCACTGCAATTAATTAATATATAAGAATGACGATGTGTGTTGCCAATTTGGATATAATATTTGTCAAAATAACTACTTTGAGCAAGATTATTCTCCATTCTATTTGATCACCTATCCGCAGTGTTTCACATCACTTTAAGATAACGCAATACACCTTTTCAGGACATTCCGTCTCCATTTCCAGAATTCAATGGCACATTTTTTGTTCCGGGCCCGAACATTGTACTCGAAGTTGTATATCTTTTATTACTTTTTGCGTCTTTGTGGGACATAATGCTCACAGGAAGGTAGTTAAGGTATATATCAACCTATTTCGATAGACGGAAAAATTCAAAAGCGATTATTATTAAATGTATTTGGAGCGCAAACCGCCAAGTGGCTGGAACTGAATCTATTTGAATCTAACTGAATATAATTTCAAAATATATTCCTGTTAGTGTGATAATTTGCTTGATGAATTACTTCTGGGTATTATATATAATGCTACATGTATGGGGCTCCCTGTAGTATAGAACAGACTATATAGTGAAGGGCTTTATAAGAAAGATAGAATGCTTCTGGGTATTATATATAATGCTACATGTACATGTATGGGGCTCCCTGTAGTATAGAACAGACTATATAGTGAAGGGCTTTATAAGAAAGATAGAATGCTTCTGGGTATTATATATAATGCTACATGTACATGTATGGGGCTCCCTGTAGTATAGAACAGACTATATAGTGAAGGGCTTTATAAGAAAGATAGAATGCTTCTGGGTATTATATATAATGCTACATGTACATGTATGGGGCTCCCTGTAGTATAGAACAGACTATATAGTGAAGGGCTTTATAAGAAAGATAGAATGCTTCTGGGTATTATATATAATGCTACATGTATGGCGACGTTCTTCTATTTAATACCTATTTGTGATATTAATAGTTCATTTTATGATATCACAAAACGAATATATGATATCACAAAATCGATTATATGATATCATAAAACTGTAAGCATTTAGTGCTATCACAACTTCAATTTTATGATATCATGTATTCATTTTGGTGATATCACTTATTAGGAATTGTTATATCATATATTCATTGTGTGATATCAATAATTTGGATGAAAAGACTATTTATTGATATCACTAAATGCATTTAGTGATATCATAAAATATTTATTGATATCATAAAATGAATTTATGATTTAAAAAAAACTATTGATATCAATAAATCTTTACTATTTTGTGATATCATTAATTTGATTATCTGATATAAAAAAAAATGGATTTATGATATCACAAATTGGAATTAGTGATATCTTTAAATCATTTTGTGAGATCATAAAATATTTAATGAAATCGTATATTCGATTTTGTGATATCATATAGTCATTTTGTGATATCATATAGTCATTTTGTGATATCACAAAATGAATTATTGATATTACAAAATAGGTAATAAATAGAATAATGTATCTGCCTTATATGAGAATAATGGCTATCTCGATACTATTACTATTACTTCTATAATATTCACATTCCTTCACGTCCGATTGCCTTTTCCACTTATTGGGAGTGGGGCGTGAAACAAAAGGGGAGCAAACTTAACACAAGTCCTTGGGCTTTTGTTTAATCCCCTTTCCAATCATTCCATATATAGAGGATCTACAACTCGTCCCCAGTTTATAGCGGAATTTACAAAACGAGTTCAGTAAATTAGGTCTGGATCATGTCGACCGACCCTTTGGCGAGATCCAGACCTAATTTACTGCTCGAGTTTTGTAAATTCCGCTATAAACTGGGGACGAGTTGTAGATTGATGACCAAAAACCTCGACAAAACATACTTAAATCAACAAATGGGACGCGAAAATAACATCGGCTTCTATAAGGCATGCGATGACATTTCACGTAACTATGCATTGTTTAACTCGCGTAAAGAAATAGTTCCAGATAAATAAAGACTCTTTGGCGTATTTAATGGTGTACATTTAATGACATAACTTTTCAAACTCTTCATTCATTATAGTTTGTTGGAAAAATATTGGAAGCCATAGTATTTTGAGACGTAGTGTACGGAATGTAAAAAGACGACAAATCGTAAGTCAAAGGTCACCTGGTACTATTTCATGTTATTAAACGAACGTTTAATATCACAATTTATAGAATGGGTTTATTGAATGGAATAAGGGTAGGATCGTGTAATAAATGTATGCTATTATATTTCTTATAGTCTGAATTTATGTTATATGTTTACATGTATGTCATTAGAATAAAACATCTTTACACTAAGAATGTCGTAGTTATAGGTTGGCAGAAAATGCTAATCATGTTGGAATTTTGGTTTTAAAACTGAGCAAATAACTCTTTATCTCTTCACGACTATAAATAATTTGCTTCTCATTTTTAAAAGGCACCCAAGATAAACCCAGTATGTAAAGTGAATCTGATTATAAAAGGTTATGCTGGTGTTACCCGGGTATAATATCAATTTTAAAGGGTTAGATAGAAAGATAGATAGACGGATAGCTTTATTTAAAAAATGCCCATAATGGTAACAAAAATACACCATGAAATTAATACATAGATAATAAAAGACCCTGAAATGAATATATAAATAGGAAAACATGAAATGAATCTATAAATAAAAATGCATCCTGAAATGAAAATAAAATTAATTTTATTATAATTATGATGCAAGTTGTGTTCTGTATTTATTTCACACCGTTGTGTGAGATAAGTTCAATGCATGACTGTCACCTTCGCTATAGCTACCTTTATTGTGATTTAACAAAAATAGATCTGGCTTATATTTCACTAGAGGTATACAATTTTTTTGAATAGATATGCCTGATGTTAATGGGTATGGAACAAATAAATAGACAATAGTTAATTGTTCTCAGTAGCGTACAGCTTATCTCCTCGAGTGAAATGCGGAGGATTATTTTTACGAGGCACTAGCCGAGTGAAAATAATCCACGCATCTCACAAGAAGAGAAAACCTTCACGCTACACATAACAGTTGACTGTTGTGTTTATTATATTTTCTATACCAGTTTTTTTACGACCCAGACCACAATGAAACACATGGTTAGACCTAAATACATTCTTAAAGCTACAACATCACCAGCCATTTCTGTTAAAACAACGCGCAAGGATACAGAATGACGCATTTGAGAGTAGGATAACATCTTGAGAGTAGGATAACATCTTGAGGGTAGGATAACATCTTGAGAGTAGGATAACATCTTGAGAGTAGGATAACATCTTGAGAGTAGGATAATATATTGAGAGTAGGATGACACATTGAGAGTAGGATAACATCTTGAGAGTAGGTTAACATCTTGAGAGTAGGATTAACATCTTGAGAGTAGGATTAACATCTTGAGATTAGGATAACATCTTGAGAGTAGGATTAACATCTTGAGAGTAGGATAACATCTTGAGAGTAGGATTAACATCTTGAGAGTAGGATAACACGCTCAGTCTTCTGAGAGTGGGGATATGATTTATATTTTGATGTAAAAAGTTTATGAAAAGATAATAAATAGTAATACATCCTGAATACAATAAATGGTAACGACTGGAAATTTATCTTCAGGGTCATCTCAATATGAGGGTGTCCCCCCTTTCTTGAACACAAAACTCAGATGATTTTTAATGCCATGAATCACTTGAAAATGGTCAGTATGTTTGCTGTTACAACAAACCGACTTGACAACGATTAATTTATTCTGTCCCTAGCTGCATGGTTCCAGAAAGTATGAGAACATTTTTTTATGGTCATAAAATATCTATGAAACTATAAACCACCTGTCCCTTGAATAAGTTGGCTTTATTTGACCAATGGCTTTTCTTAGAAATGAAATCTTTGATTTTGTGAACAATCATTGAACCATATTCAAACTTGACTTATATTTTTATTTGAATAATCAAGTTACGAAATTTTAGAACAATCAGATAACTAACTATCCTGCCACAGTGAACGGCAAATCCATATTCAGCTAGCAACTATAATAGATGAAATTATATATGTGCCAGCCTTCATTATGCTAGTATCCGTATTCAAATTAGGTATGTGACAGCCTTCATTATACTAGTACCCATATGAAATTAGGTATGTGCCAGCCTTCATTATACTATATAGTACCCATATGAAATTAGGTATGTGCCAGCCTTAATTATACTAGTACCCATATGAAATTAGGTATATGCCAGCCTTCATTATACTAGTACCCATATGAAATTAGGTATGTGCCAGCCTTCATTATACTAGTACACAGCCTTCGTTATACTAGTACCCACCCTTCATTATACTAGTACCCGTATGAAAATTTCTTAGTGAGAATCTTGTGAGAAAGTGGTTAGAATGATATGCAAAGCAGGAAAATCTAACATGGTGTTTGTGAGAAAACAATTTTGTCATGAAAATCTAAAAGGAGAACATTTTATTGCATTAATTCTCATGAGATTTTATGAGAAATTTGGAGGCCGAAAACATTGCAGACTTGCATCACTAAATTCACCCTCTGGTGACCTCATTCTCTTTATGCCTCTTCTTCTCTAGAAAGTTTCTTTATTATCAAATTTCTATAGAAACTTCTTCACATAGATTCTATTTCTGTTTTTGTTTAGTTTCTCTATATCCCTAAATAGGCAGACAACAAATTGCACAATCGAGGTTCCCAATGGGTGTACGTCACAATATTCACCATTTGGGAACTTCAATCTGAGTCTATGTCTCCCATAGCAGATGAGGCCACGCAGAATGAGGTCCTCAGAGGGTGAATTTGGTGATGCTAGGCCGCTGTACAGGATATCATCACTAAATTCACAATATGGGGACCTCAAATCTGCAAATGACAGGCACACTAAACTCAGGCTTTTTTGCAGCCAGTTTCTCCAATCAGACTCCTCGATACTTTACACCAAATGTAGATCTGAGATCAGTAAGCCGATTCAACAAGGTGATCTGAGATCGATAAGCCGATTCGACGAGATGAAGATTGCCAGTTTCTCTACATAAGTCATCAGTAAATGGTCATTGTTCTGTTTTCTCCGTCATTGATCCAGCAACTGCAGTTGAAAGTGTATACATCTCCCGTCGCTGATCGTCGCAGCTCGCCCTGAAAAATACAACAGCTAACATGGCTGCTCGAAATATTTCCAGGTCTGGATGGTTGCATGGGTGTATATACAATAATGCCCTAAATAATCGAATCCTTAACCACAGCAGAATTATGGGTAGTTTTTCAGGATTTAGTCGGAAATATGGCTTGTGGCCATTCATCGGAAAGCTCTCAGTGAGAGTTTTCCGATGAATGGCAACAAGCCATATTTCTGACTAAATCCCGAAAAATTACCCATAATTATGCTGTGGTTAAGGAGTTGATTATTTAGGGCATTACTGTATATATCATGCCATGAATCTCTACTCTAGCTACACCCAAAGAGATTGCAGTCCAGTGGACTAAGTCCACCAGTACAAAACATGCAAATTTGTTGATGTTATGACCCGTTCTGACGGGGAACTTTATAACATTCAAGGCAAGTAACATATTTATTTGTTCCTCAGTAATCTAATTTACATTAGGGTCCCAGCTCAATATTGATTTGAAATAAAAATGAAAGAAAACTGACAAACGTAAAACCGCGCACATCACAAGTCCAAAAGAGCACACTCTGACAAAACTGATACAGTAATGCCCTAAATAATCGACTCCTTAACCTTAACCTCTCACTGAGAGCTTTCCGTTGAATGGCAACAAGCCATATTTCCGATTAATCCTGAAAAATTACCCATAATTCTGCTGTGGTTAAGGAGTTGATTATTTAGGGCATTACTGTATATATCATGCCATGAATCTCTACTCTAGCTACGCCCAAAGAGATTGCAGTCCAGTGGACTAAGTCCACCAGTACAAAACATGGGAACTTTTTGATGTTCTGACCCGTTCTGACGGGGAACTTTATAACATACAAGGCAAGTAAATTTGAAGTAATATATTTCTTTGTTCCTCAATAATCTAATTGACATGGGGAGTGGTCCCAGCTCGATATTGCATGTTATTTTTGTGAGCTGATATAGCAATTAATAAACCTTGAATTATCTACCTCCTGGAGAAATTCCATGATTGTAAGTGACACAAAGCAAAATTTGCTCACAAAACACTTAAATCATGAAATGTCGAGTTGGGACCAAGCTTCAACTGCAGTGAAATACATTTATTGAGGAACAAGTATTAACTGTAATAAATATATTACCTGCACTGCTTTTTCAGTGTTATAATTCAATTTGAAACGAAAATCCCTGATTCGCAGGACTCCTGTAATATAATCATATCACCCACTTCACCCAACTGAGCATATAGGCCTATACTGATATTTACTAATAACGACACTCTCGCAATATTAACCACAGACTTGCCAAATTCACTTCAGATGTGACAGTCGAGACAAATAATTTCCACTCCACGATGTGCCGTTGAAATATGATATTATGACCATGGTGTTCTATACTCCTTTCTATACTAACTAATCATTCATGAGTAGTTCCTTTACAGTAATGCCCAAAGTAATTGACCACTTAACCACAGCAGAATTATGGGTAATTTTTCAGGATTTAGTCGGAAATATGGCTTGTTGCCATTCATCAGAAAGCTCTCGACGAGAGCTTTCCGATGAATGGCAACAAGCCATATTTCCGACTAAATCCTGAAAAATTACCCATAATTCTGCTGTGGTTATGTGGTCAATTACTTTGGGCATTACTGTAGGACATGTTCAGATATTAAGTTCAACATATGACCATATATGGTGTTTGTTGAACTTATTATCTGAACATTTCCCACCAAAGAAAATGAATCATTCTGCACTTGAATGATATTTTTGTCTTATCTGTCGTCTGCTTAAATTTATTGAACATCCTTGTGATGAATAATAGACCATTCCAATGTATACTTTTATAACTGAGCGGGATGATCCATTTAGTATAGAAAAGGTCGAGGACTGGCCATTCTCGATATAAGCAGTTCAGTGAACGATGGTCGCAACTCGAAGAACTGACCCATAACCCCTCTGGTGATTAATCTATGTTAGCTATGAATGGTACATAAACATAATACTGGTATAACTTTCACTGCACACTGCCTGATATTATCACATCCTATACATATATCATAACCATATCTTAACAAATGCTTGTGTATATTTGTTGGCATAGTATATGGAACGCACAACAAAGGCTATGCGCACACACTGACGGTTTTGTCTTACTTTTTTCCCGTAAATCAATGACAAAATCGGCAGCGTTAACATATTTTCACTCAAATCATCACTGACCACTGTTCTATGGCATATGCCAATCATGCATTGTGATCTTAACCGATGATAAATCATATTCCATATACATAGACGACAGTATTTATTATTTGTTATTTTGGTATGAAATCCCGATAGTATATGTGCAACAAATGATTTAACTAGATAATAGAATATGTGATATCAAATTAATTTTTAGAAACTATGTAAGAAATTCGTATATCCCCACCCCAGCCCCAGAAAAAAACATAAAAACAGACAAATTTCTTTGTAATGTAAGGTATATATATATATATTAAATTTGTGTACTAATTGTAACATGTTATCTATATCTATATATATATATATATATATATATATATATATATATTGTGTTATGAACTTATGATATATTGTCTGAATAAAAACATTTCCAAAAAAAAAAAAATATGGGTCCAAAGTAGTGATGTGCGGCTTTGAAATTTCATTTTGGTTTTGGTTTCGGTATGGTTTTTGTAGAAAAACCAGGTTTTGGTTTTGGTTATGGTTTTACTCAATACACAAATTACTATATGCATAGAGCAGATGGTATAATAATTGTCATAATATTAACAGCCATTTTTCAGTGATTTCCATATTGAATGGCAACATGTGCCATTATCACTCATATCACACCCACATGTTCCAAATTGAAACTGCTACCAGTAACGGTGGCAAATAGAAGCTGACAAAAGTATGCACCAATCACACGCCTTGTAAAAGCGACATTCAGCGACGTCACTTAATTGAAATCAGAAGAATAGGTTTTATAGAATATATCGGTTGCGGTTTGGTTTTGAAATAAAACCGAAAGAAAACAGAGAAACCGTAAAACTGCACATCACAAGTCCGAAGGACCACACTCTGACTACCAGGTCTGGCAATTCCCAATTATAGCTACAATATCTATATATAGCTATTGTAGCTACATATGACTATCGTAAAACAATATTTTACCAATTTGAATTGCATGCATGTATTACCGCGAGCTGTTGCAACTAAAGGTGAGGGATAGTATGTTGTTACAACTTAAGCGACTCAGATCCATCCATATATACATGATCTATTCTTTTTTTATTGTCACAGTTGTCAGGAAAAAGTAACAATATTGGAATATTTTGTTAATTATACATGAACATGTCAAACAATATTAATTTACTAAGAGTTTAATCAAATCATGTTCTTGTATAATTAAATGGTTGTTTGTTGGATTGGGTTATCCCTTTTGAACCATATTCATCCATCATCAATAGCCATATGTAGCTATACAGTGGCTGCATATGGCTATTGTAACAATATTTGGGAATTGCCAGACCAAGCCTGCAAATAGCGTGTCTGTCATTTGCAGAATGCGGTCCCCAGAGGGTGAATTTAGTTACGCTATCCCGCATAGCGGGCTAGCATCACCAAATTCACCCTCTGGGGGACCTCATTCTGCTTAGGCCCTCAACTGCTATGGTAGATCTAGGATCAGATTGAAGTTCCCCAGTTGAAGTTGGTGATGATCACCCATTGGGCACCTCGATTATGGATTTTACCTTCTGCAAATTAGGGGATATAGAAACTTCCCAGATGGGAAAACGTAACTAAAAACAATGTTAATTTGATACTATAGATACTTCCCAGAAGATGAGGCCTAAGCAGAATGAGGTCTCCAGAGGGTGAATTTAGTGATGCTAGCCCACTGTGCGGGATAGCATCACTAAATTCACCCTCTGGGGACCTCATTCTGCAAATGACAGGCTCACTATTTCAAGGCTTGTTGCCAGACCTGACTACACTGATATACGAAACTCACTTTGATTAGCTTCCAGTTCTCATCAAGTATCCACTTTTGTGATCTGATGGTGATTCTGATCGGGACCTCATACGGGGATACGATGCTGAATTCATCATTCTTTCCAGGTTTGAAATCGTCCAATTCCAAGTTATCCACAAGGATTTCGTTGTCTGTTATTTCTTCTCTGAATGATCCATGCATTTTCCATGTGATTGTGGCATATATATAGGAGTCAGTTGAACATTCGTTACAATTCTCAGTCCATGTGCTCAGAGTCCAATTGTAATCTGATGGGGAAAAAGTCAAAGGTCCTCAAAGCAATCGCTATGATTGAATTGATTTATTGAGCTTCATAATAACAATTAATATATTCTCCTCATAATATATAACATTTGATTGAGATATGGCAAGTCTTGAGAGTGAATGAATGGTGATGAGAAATAATGAAAGTGGGTGATAGGTTTGCAGAGTTCATTGTAAAATTGGTACATTCAATGAATTATTATGTGTACCCATACCATGTATCCAAAACTACAAATTGTTTAATTTTGTATCCAATCATGTTCATGCAGGTGACACACCCCACCTGTATAGTTTTTGGCATCGCTTGGTTGCAGCATGATCGGTTTAACAAGACGCTTTCCACACATTCCATAGACACCTGCAAGTCTGAGTTTAGTGTGCCTGTCATTTGCAAAATGAGGTCCCCAGAGGGTGAATTTAGTGACGTTATCCCCCATAGCAGGCAAGCATCGCCAAATTCACCCTCTGGGGAGCTCATTCTGCGTGGCCTCATCTGTTATTTGAGACCTATAGACTCAGATTGAAGTTCCCAAATGGTGAATATTGTGATGTACACCCATTGGGAACCTCGATTATACAATGTGTCTCTGCCAATTTGGGGATATACAGACCTAAACTAAAACAAAAATAGAATATATCGGAAGAATTTCCAGAGATGATGAGGCCTAAGCAGAATGGGGTCCCCAGTGGGTCAATGTAGTGATGCTAGTCCGGATAGCATCACTAAATTCACCCTCTGAAGGATTTTACATGTTCCAATTCTATATTCTAAAGTATTGAGACTAATTTGAGAGGGTTCATTATCACAAAGATTCTTTTTATGGAGTGTGCGCTCACATCCGAACTGATCCTGCGCGCATACCGATACAGATACAGGAGGTAATAACTTAACTTAGAACATTAAATGTGATTTTGTTTTGTTTTCGCGGGTTTTCTTGAGATTTAATGTCATTACGTGGGCCCATACCTTTGAATTCTTGGCATATAATATGAATGTTGTGGTAAATATGGACCCTCCCGCATTGGGACATGACACAGGTACAGTTGACTTAAGTGATGTTCTGTGTGGGCTCCAATTTTGGAGTTCAATATTTTAAGGGCCAAATTTAGAATTTTATGGGCCCATACCTTTGAACTCTGGGCATATAATATGAATATTGGGGGGCATGTCTCAATTCCGAAGGTTCACTATCCCGAAGGTCCACTATTCCGAAATTTCTCTGAATGTTCGCTATTCCGAAGGTTCACCAATCAGAAGGTTCGTTATTCCGAAGGTTCTGTATTCCGAAGGTTTTTGTTATTTTAAGGTTAATTCTATATTCTAAAGTATTGAGAGGGTTCATTATCACGAAGATTCTTTTTATGAAGGAAATACCCTTAAAACATTAAATGTGATTTTGTTTTGTTTTCGCGGGTTTTCTTGAGTTTAATGTCATTACGTATGACCTTATTTCTCATTACATATTCACGCCAAGCAGCCCACACAATTGCTATGTTTCCATGCGATTTAATGTCATTACGTGTGACCTAATATCTCAATAATCTGAGGCAAGAGTACGCCTGCTAAAGGCGAATTATAACAGTGGGGCTATAACGCTTAATGAATACTGGAGGCTATAACAAACTGCACAGCAGAATATCGCTGAATAGACGAGTATGAGATGAGCTTAACTGCAATTGTGACTTTGTTTAAAGGCCCACTTAATTTTCGAGTCATTCATTTTTTTTATAGTATATACGGTTTTAATAACAATTTATGCCATAAAATTTGAATAAAATACTATAATTCATCACCATTTGAAACGCAGAATACTTCTATCTCCTAGTTTGAAACACCTTTAAAATACCGCGTCGTATATTTAGCAATTAGCAACTAACATGTCCTCTTCGGCTTTCCATAGATTTCAACGTAGTTTGATACTTATGGGTATTTGTGTCCGGGAAGTGTTTTGGACGGGTCAAATCGTGACCCCGACCTGACCTTGACCTTTAAAACTGTCAATGCAAGGTCAATTTGGGTAAAACGGACAAATTTCGGCGAAATTTTATACCTATGGATACTTTTGTCCGGGGAGTGTTTTGAACGGGTCAAATCGTGACCCCGACGTGACATTGACCTTCAATGTGGTCAATCAAAGGTCAAATCGGGTAAAACGGATGGATTTCGACGAAATTTGATACCTATGGGTACTTTTGTCGTGGGAGTGTTTTGGACGGGTCAAATATGACTCCGACCTTACCTTGACCTTCAAAATTGTTAATTAAAGGTCAAGTCGGGTAAAACGGACGGATTTCGACGAAATTTGATACCTAAGGGTACTTTTCTCCGGGTGGGGGTGTTTTGGACGGGTCAAATCATGACCCTGACCTTGACTTTCGAAATAGTCAATTGAAGGTCAAATCGCGCCTTTCGCCGGAAATCAGATGGGAAACAGCCCGGACGAAATCGGGCCCATCAGCATGTGTAATAAAGAAGACAGTTTGAAGAAAGTAATGTATAACACGAGAAACGGGAAAACTTGAAATATGGAAGTATGCAAATTTCCTACATAAAATTTGAAAGCTAGTTTATAGAATAATTGTATTATAATTTATATTTATGGCTAATAATATGATATTGGTGGCGTTACCATTTCTGACTATGGTTTTCTTGTTCTATATACCCTGCGTATATATATAACAGTGCGCGACAATTTTTGGCGTGTGGCCGCTGCACGATATTATGATGTGGCCCCGGCTACATATATATATATATACTAGCAGGTGGACCCGACTTCGTCCGGGCTGTTTCCTTGAATTGTCCATTTTGAAGGTCAATGTCAGGTTCGTCCGGGCTGTTTCCCCTCTGCTTTTCGGCGAATTGCGCGATTTGACCTTGAATTGTCCACTTTGAAGGTCAAGGTCAGGTGGGGTCACGATTTGACCCGTCCAAAACACTGCCCGGACAAAAGTACCCGACAAAAGTACCCGTCGAAATCCATCCGGTTTTACCCGATTTGACCTTGAATTGATAATTTTGAAGACCAAGGTCAGGTCGGGGTCACGACTCGACCCGTCCAAAACACTCAGTGGACAAAGGTAACCCCACGTATCAAATTTCGTCGAAATCCCATCAAAATTTGCTATTTGACCTTGAATTGACCCGATGTCAAGGTCACGTCGCACGGGCAAATGAATAGGATTATGACACTCCCCACACGAAAGTATCCCTAGGCTATTTCCCCTCTGATTTGACTTTGAATTGTCCATTTTGAAGGTCAAGGTCAGGTGGGGTCACGATTTGACCCGTCCAAAACACTGCCCGGACAAAAGTACCGGACAAAAGTACCCGTCGAAATCCATCCGGTTTCACCCGATTTGACCTCGAATTGATCATTTTGAAGGTCAATGTCAGGTCGGGGTCACGACTCGATCCGTCCAAAACACTCAGTGGACAAAAGTAACCCCACGTATCAAATTTCGTGGAAATCCCATCAAAATTCGCGATTTCTGCTTTTCGGCGAATTGCGCGATTTGACCTTGAATTGTCCATTTTCAAGGTCAAGGTGAGGTGGGATCACGATTTGACTCGTCCAAAACACTGCCCGGACAAAAGTACCCGACAAAAGTACCCGTCGAAATCCATCCGGTTTTACCCGATTTGACCTCGAATTGATCATTTTGATGGTCAGGTCGGGGTCACGATTCGACCCGTCCAAAACACTCAGTGGACAAAAGTAACCCCACGTATCAAATTTCGTCGAAATCCCATCAAAATTCGCGATTTGACCTTGAATCGACCCGATTTCAAGGTCAAGGTCACGTCGCACGGGCAAACGAATAGGCTTACGACACTCCCCATACGAAAGTATCCCCAGACACTAATTTTCATCGAAATCCCGTGATACTCGGGCGTTCGACCTTGAAATGACCCGATTTCAAGGTCAATGTCACGTCGCACGGGCAAATTAACAGGCCCATGCCAGTCCACGGCCGAAAGTACCCCCACATACCAAGTGTCATCGAAATCGGCTCGGCCGTTTTCGAGTCCATCGCGAACAGACATACATACACACACACACACACACACACGCACACACCCTCACACCCTCACACACACACACACACCCTGATCTTCCAAAATATATATAATAGATATATATATATATGCACCGGTGGGTTTCTTACCATTTTGTAGTCCATAAAAGGGTCCAAAGACAAGCGACGGGAAACCCTCGGCTATGGAACAGTCACGTGTCGTCTTGTTGAAGGAAAACAGTGGACATCTCTGAGAATTGGAACAGAGTATGGCACACGAAACAAGCGAGTACTTCGTCACCACAAGAAGGGAACTGTTTCCTTGTGGAGGCAACACCTCGCAGTATCTGAAAGATACAATTCCGTTCGAATCCCCTCGAACAACGACGATTACACACAGAACGAAGCAGACGATGCGCATGGCGCACGTGATTTTGTATTATATCGAATTATGGTAAGGACAACGGCATTTGTAAGAGAAATTGTCAGAGAGACATTAGTGACCAGAAACGTGACCATAACAGTGCCCCATGCACTGAAGGAATGTGGTATTCAACTGACAGTTGGGAGTTTTAAGAAGCTGCATATCAGGCGATTGTGAAATTATTGTGAAAAGAACAAAGATTGAAACCGATTTGAATGTTATGTTTCATCGACCGCTTAGAAATATCGATAATGCTGCAGTTGCATGGTAAGTGTACAGAATGTTCCGAGTCCTCGAAGTAGGCCTACATTAAAAATTGAACCCATTTAAGCGGAAAAAAAGAAGAAAGAAATGGTTTCATGGAAAATATCTTTCCATGAAGTCCATGGTGGCCTATACGTCGTTGTTTAATTGATAAGTTGAACCAGACGCGGTAATATTAGAGCACGCTGCATGAATGGTGCAAAAACGGGCACGTCACGGCTCACGGAATCCAACCATAATTATGTACGTTAATGCTTACTTTTACTGGAGGGGTCAGGTTACTACGTTTTTAGATTTGTGCAGCTTTGATCAGGAACCAGTCTGTTCAACAAGGGATATTGAGCGCGCAAATAAAGAGACACAATCGTCGAAAATATAACAAGAAAACCATAATCAGAAATGGTAACGTCCTCAAGATCATATTATTAGGCATAAATATAAATTATAATATAAAATATATTGGTTACATGCCTCAGAATCAGAATTCCGTTAAAACAACTAATCCTTCAAATTATTACAAAAAATACGGCTTATTACTGAAGGTTTTTCATTTACATCACCATAAAGCCTCTAAATGCGGATCAAAAATCGTAAGCATTGTGTTCCCGCCATAAAAACTTCAAGAGTGGCCCAGCCATTGTCCATACCTAAACATCGAAAGCAATTAACGCGGTTACATATTGCAACTATCAGATATCCAGCGAATACACCCCCACGAAAACCCGGAATGTGTTGTCCTGCGAGATATCGAATCGCTATATAGCTCAATTTGACACGGCCAGATTAGCCTTCATACAATATCATAAACAATAAAGCTTCTCAAATCATCGGCATAGTCAATAGAACTTTCACGACTTGGACATCGACACTTTCCGATCGATCGCTCTACATATAAGCATTGTCAGATCTATCATCGAATAATGTAACTCTGCATCGAGCCCACATCACAAATATCAAAGCATTGTGTTAGAGAAAATACAAAGAAAAGCAGCGAACCTAGTTCGTCAATCAAAACTCTATGCTACCGCCCACCGGGACCGAATGATAAGACTCAATCTGATGTCTTTAAAATATCGAAGATGTAGATCTAATCGAGATATATAAACTGTTGAATGGTCATTACAATATCAATGCCTGTGACCTATTAGAAAGAAATTCACCAAGAAGAACAAGATGACATAATAAAAAGCTACAGATGCGCACTGTTATATAACAAGGACATATAGGAAAATATGTCTTCACGCAGACGCGCGGTGGGAAATAGCTGGAACCAGCTCTCTGTCAGACTTCACTGTTGAGGCTCCAGCACCCGATCAATTCAAAATAGACATAGACTCGTTTTTCTATTATATAAAATACGAGTTCGACGATAAGTAATATATATGTTCAAGTGACTCACAACAAGAAAATATCGAATGACGATACATATATTTGAAAACAAACATTGCAAATAATGTTATTGGGACGAAAGTAGTAATGGTGGGCACTATGGCCCAGTACCCCCCAGACATGGGCACTATGGCCCAGTACCCCCAGACATGGGCACTATGGCCCAGTACCCCCCAGACATGGGCACTATGGCCCATGGGCCATAGTGCCCATGTCTGGGGGGGTACTGGGCCATAGTGCCCATGTCTGGGGGGTACTGGGCCATAGTGCCCATGTCTGGGGGTACTGGGCCATAGTTCCCACCCTGAGGATAGATGTTCCTGTCATTGATGTGACATTTCTGATCGAAAAAATGAAAATGGACTTAGAATTATTTTTTTCAAAAGGAAAATCTCACTTTGGAAAATATCAATTAGCAATCAAGAGTTTTTCTTTTCGAATATTTGGTGGCCCTGAAAAGGGCCGTTTTATTTTTGTTATAGTTTAGAATCCGCCACATTGAACTTCTTTGTTCGCCAAAACTTCAATTGATTTGTCTCCTCGCCTCATCCATATTTCACATTCACAATAATGCTCGTGGCAAACGTGTGGGATCCACACTAGAGTTATTGATGACTTGAATCTTGGTGTTGATTTGTAGCCGCCTTTGGTAGCATCAAACATGACGATAGGTCGCTGTATAACAGTCGCCGCTAATTCAACCATCAATCTTGATTCAGCCAAAAGTGGTGTGCGCCGTAAATCTTGTGCCGACGCACCAAGTTCGTCACTCTCTGCATAGTACAGGTCAACTGCCGCATCTCTCAGAATCATCCATCCATCGGTCGTCCCGTAAACCCCGAGGCTGAGTGCCCTCCAAAACAGCGATATTTCTTCACCGTACACTGCTTTACAGTAAACCCCACCGGCCATTATCTCGTCAAGATCTGTTATGTTTACAGCAGTCATCTTTGAATGTAGAATAAGTCTGAAGATCCGTCTTGAACATATATCACGATTGCGCGGGCGGTAGAGAAAGCACATAATACTTTGACGTTAAAAATGACAAATGCTCCCTGACGTTGTGTTTCTTTTCAGTGCATTATCTGTTAGTTTCACCATTTCGATATGATATAGATTAAATTCATGATAGTATATGCAATTAATTAAGATATTTTAACATATGAATTCATCTTCGTTCATAAACGATGACCAAGTAAAGTTATCAATTGTAATGATGAAGAAAAATGTTCAGTATGTTTTCTTGTGTTCAGTTTTATGTATAAAATATGTACATTTCCAAAACCAAAAACTAGAAAAACATTCCATATTTGCCTAACGAGGTAACAAATATATCAATCATGTGTACCAAATAATAGATAATGATCTAACGAAATAAAAAACATTTGTTTGATCGCTATGCAATAATGATCAAGAAAAATATGAATGCTGATCCGTCTCTGAAAAAACACAACGCCAGGAAACATTTGTCAATTTTAACGTCAATGCGACATGTAATTTCATTGACGCCCGTGTCAAATGTATAAAAATATTTTCGAATTTGATCAACGTTACATTGCATTGCTATCAAAGATGGATCCGTTAACAGAATTTCTTCAGAGTGAGATATACAGTAATCCTGTTGTACAGAATACATATGCGGCACCACAGTCAACAGGCCAAGCTAATACGACAATGACTATAGGTGGTGATACACTCATTTTAAAAGCGATTTTAGATGAACTGAGATGTCTTCGCAGGGATATTGACGTGAAAACACAAGTAACGCATCAAGAAGTAAAAGTGAATCTTCGTTTCGTTGCAGAAGAGATAGATATACCAATCAGGGTTCATGATGTTCAGAGATCGAAAGAACAGAAACAGATCAAAAAAGAAAAAATATTGGCGGCGAAAGAAAAAGAACCTAAAAGTATCATGAAGCCTTCTACTGAGACAAAAGTCAGATTTCGTCTTCCTTGTAAAGAATCTAAAGATACAGAGAAAAGTGATGAATTCGCAAAAGCTATTGGTTCTCATGGGAAAGATATGTCAAGATATAAGAAAAACACAAAACGATGTTAAAGTCAGATGATAATTTTAAAACGGCCCTTTTCAGGGCCACACACATTTCCCAAAAGGTTACTCTTTCATTGCTGAAAAAATCAAAAACACGATTGTTCAATTTATATTTTATTCAACTACAAATATTTGCAAGTATATTTTGTTTTAAATTATTCGTGGCGTGATTTTTTCAAAACAAAACATAGGGTACAAAGAACATTATTAGTTCTTAAGCAATGCTAAAAGTTTTTCTTTTTGAAAAAATTGGTTTGGTCCTGAAAAGGACCGTTTTTGTTTTTGGCCCTGAAAAGGGCCGTTTTGTATGGCATCAAAGTTCACGCCACGATTTTCTTTTGAGACTTTTGCTTTTGTTCCAACGCTGTTGTTTTTTGCATATTTGCATAACCAGTTTTGCACTGGCGGTTACTTCTTTTGCGTGTCCGGCCCGCATTATCTGGGGTGTTAGCCCTATCGTTCCTCTTAGTATAGACATCAACGGTTCGGGGATTTCGGACATCTTTGAATGCAGAATAAAAATTGTTCACGGCCGTGTTTGAACATATATCACGATTGCGCGGGCGGTAGAGAAATCACATGTCACGTTGGCATTAAAAATGACAAATGTTTCCGGGCGTTGTGTTTCTTTACAGTGCATTATCTGTTAGTTTTACTATTTCGATATGTTATAGATTAAATTCATGATAGTATATGCAATTAATTAAGATGTTTTAACATATGAATTCATCTTCGTTCATAAACGATGACCAAGTAAAGTTATCAATTGTAATGATGAAGAAAAATGTTCAGTATGTTTCTTGTGTTCAGTTTTTATGTATAAAATATGTACAATTCCAAAACCAAAAACTAGAAAAACATTCCATATTTGCCTAACGAGGTAATAAATATATCAATCATGTGTACCAAATAATAGATAATGATCTAACGAAATTAAAAACATTTGTTTGATCGCTATGCAATAATGATCAAGAAAAATATGCATGTTGATCCGGTTCTGAAAAAACACAACGTCAGGAAATATTTGTCAATTTTAACGCCAAAGTATTATGTGATTTCATTGACGCCCGTGTAACAATCTTGTGTTCAGTTTTATGTATAAAATATGTACAATTCCAAAAACAAAAACTAGAAAAACATTCCATATTTGCCTAACGAGGTAATAAATATATCAATCATGTGTACCAAATAATAGATAATGATCTAACGAAATTAAAAACATTTGTTTGATCGCTATGCAATAATGATCAAGAAAAATATGCATGTTGATCCGGTTCTGAAAAAACACAACGTCAGGAAATATTTGTCAATTTTAACGCCAACGCGACATGTGATTTCATTGACGCCCGTGTCAAATGTATAAAAATATTTTCACTTTTTCAGTGAACTTCATTCATTATGCCGTCGTTAAAGAAATTTATCAAGAAGTTATGGAGGAAGAGAGATTCAGAGGAGACGAAAATAAGAACATATAGGAAATGGCAGGATTCTCCTGAACAAAAGGTGGTACAGAAACAGATGCTAAGAGATTTTCTGGCTCGGCGACGACCATCGCCTGAAGTATGCGATCAAGCAATCAAGAATCAAGAATCAAGCAATCTTGATCTCGTGGAGATCTTGTCACAGATCTCGAAGAAAGATCTGTGCAATGCAGCAATTGACAGCTTCGCTCAGGCTGCTGCGGCGCACAGATCAAATCCTACTTGGTCTGTGACAATTAATCCCAACGGGATATATCCTGATTTGGCAGAATTTTTATGAATTCTGGAAAAGAAAAAACGGCCCTTTTCAGGGCCACCCACATTCCCCAAAAGGTTACTCTTTCATAGCTGAAAAAAACAAAACACGATTGTTCAATTCATAATTTATTCACACAACATAATTTTCAAATGTTTGTATCGATTCGTTTATCTGTTTTTGGAATGTAGAATGGTCTCAGCTTCTTTTTCTTGGAAGTTTTCTTGGAATTTTCAAAATCTGGATTTTTATCTTCAGATTTGTTCTGTGAATCATTCGTAGGATCAACAGGTCGGGGTTGTTTGAAAACATCTGATGTTGTAGACATCTCTTCAGTTTTGATATCTGCATTTTGTTCTTGTATTGTTACTGCTTGTAGACATTTTTGTATGGTTTTCACATTTTTTTTGTCGCCGAAATCTGTTTTACAATGGAAGGACCAATGGGATTCTTGTCCGCATTTGTAACAGTAACCATATGGCGGTTTCCAATTTTTATCAGCTTTGTTTTTCTCTTGTTTCTCTTGCCATTGCATTTTGTTACAAAGTTTAAACAAATTGGCAGAGATCTGTCTCATTTCGACAAGATTATCTTGAATTTTTCTAGTCTGTGGCTGTGTAGATTTTTTTGAATCTTCTTTATGTAGCTCAATATAGCTCTCTTCAATAACTGCAGGCCTTGGTCTTTTTCTAACAATATCTTCTTCGCTGGCGGCGTCGTCTGAAACAGGTCTTTTAATTCTCTTAAACATTTTTGTCTTGAGTTTTGTCAGCAAAAAATATTGCGACTGGCTTCTTCGGAGTTGAAGTGTAAAGTGTAGAATTACATCTGCTTTTATAGCATTTTCATCGCAAAAGCTATAAAAGCAGGTGTAATTCTACACTTTACACTTCAACTCCGAAGAAGCCAGTCGCAATATTTTTTGCTGACAAAACTCAAGACAAAAATGTTTAAGAGAATTAAAAGACCTGTTTCAGACGACGCCGCCAGCGAAGAAGATATTGTTAGAAAAAGACCAAGGCCTGCAGTTATTGAAGAGAGCGATATGGAAACTGATAAGGTAGAAAGTGAAGAGAGCGATATGGAAACTGATGAGGCAGAAAGTGAAGAGAGCGATATGGAAACTGATAGGGCAGAAAGTGAAGAGAGCGATATGGAAACTGATGAGGCAGAAAGTGAAGAGAGCGATATGGAAACTGATAGGGCAGAAAGTGAAGAAAGTTCTAGTGATGGGCAGATTGGACGCGGTCGAAGACAGAATAGAGAAATTGGTGGGAAGAGAAAGAGAAGTCTGGCTAGAGAGCGTGTTGTGTTCAATCCAACAAAATATTTCAAAATGGAGCTGAACTCGGAGAAATTTTCCAGAAAATTTAAATCAGCATCACGACAATTTGGTGTGAAATTCGAGAAATTTACAGATCCAATCGAAAACATTCCAGAGATATTTGAGAAGTTGACAGAAGAATTGAAACAGAAATGTTCAGCAAATGAGAAGACAAGAATCAGAGTTACGATAAATCATCCAGGACTTGATATGAGCATTTTCATTCCATTCACAAAAGCCAGTGAATTGAATGGTGGGACACTCATGGATAATATTCAAAATGTGGTTCAATCAAATGCAGCCTTTACAATTCATGACGGTGCACTCAATTTCGAAATCTTCGTTACAGATATCCCGGAAGGTGGTACACGACACTCACTACATTATGGACCATTTGCAGACAAGAACAAGTTGACAAAAGTAAAAAGAAGTATTGTCCGGATTGAAAATGCTGATGATGTTATGTGTATGGCAAGATCTATTGTCGTCGGAATGTGTAAGGCAGATAGTGATGGATCTGCGTGCTGGTCAAAGATATGGAAAAGAATAAGACAATCAATATACACAGCACAAACAGATGCAGCAAAAAATCTACTCAACCGTGCTGGCATTCCACACGATACAGTTTGCAGTATCAATGAGTTCCACAAGATTCAAGAAATATTGTATCCAGAATATGTTGTGAAAATTCACAATGAATTTGCTGGCGCTGGATTTCTATTTGAACCTGCAGAAATGTGTTCGGATAGCAAATGTGTACACATCTACTACAACAACAATCACTTCGACACCATAACATCAATCAAAGGATTTCTAGGCACCAGCTACTACTGCGAATTCTGCGACATTGGATTCCATATGCGTGGCGATCATCGATGCAGATTTGTTTGTGCATGCTGGTCATTGACACAGTGTAATTTCACAAATTGGGTGAAGTGTAGAACGTGTCGACGATCATTCAGAAGTAAATCATGTTTCGACAACCATTTGAAGACGGAAGGAAAACAGAAAAGAAAAATATGTGATTTGGTTCAACTATGCAACAATTGTGATGAAGAAATTCTCATCAATAAATCAAGCAGACATATATGTGCGGGGTTGAAGAAATGCAAACATTGCAAAGAAATCGTTGAAGCAGATCACAGGTGCTACATTCCAAAATATGAATCACCGGAAAAGAAACCTGCAAAGATTCCATATGTATTCTTTGACTTTGAATGCAGACAAGACACAGGTGTTCATATTCCAAACTTCTGTGTTGCACATACCGCTTGTGGAGATTGCATGTGCAAACCAATCGAAGAAAAATGTGAAACATGCGGACCGGATTCCAGAGAATTTGTATTCAAGGGTGACAACGTTTTAACAGACTTCACAAACTGGTTATTCCACCAAGATCACAAAGGATGTGTTGCAATAGCTCATAATGCTCAGGGATACGATGCACAGTTTCTACTTCAAGCACTCATACAAAGTGGAATTCATAAACCAGAACTGATCATGAATGGAAACAAGATTCTCAGTTTAAAATGCAACAGCGTGAAAGTTATTGATTCTCTGAGTTTTCTGATGATGCCGCTTTCAAAGTTTCCACAAACTTTTCAGCTGAATGAGATGGCGAAAGGACACTTTCCACATTGGGCGAATTCACCAAAGTTTCAAAATTACATTGGACATTACTTGGCTTCTGATTACTACAAACCAGACATGATGAGCGTGGAAAATCGAGAGAAATTCTTTGAATGGTACAATGAGAAAATAGAAAATTACGTGATATTCAACTTCCAAGAAGAGATGGAGAAGTACTGCAAATCAGACGTGGATATTCTTCGCCGTGGATGTGGAAAATTCAGGAAATACATATTGGAAACAGAACAGATTGACCCGTTCATTGAGTCAATAACATTGGCGCAAGTTTGCAATTTGGCATGGAGGAAGAATTCAATGCCAGAGAAAACAATTGGAATCATTCCAGATGGTGGATACCCATGTGCTAAAAACTATTCCATGAAAGCGATACGTTGGCTTCAACATATATCATTGTCACGTATGATAACAATCAAGCATGCTTTGAATGGAGGAGAAATCAAGATTGGTGGACACTACGTCGATGGATATGAGGAAGCCACAAGAACAGTTTTTGAGATGAATGGATGTCTGTTTCATGGATGTCCAAAATGTTACAACAACAGACAATACAAGAATCCCTATACGATGCTCACCATGGAAGAATTATATACAAGAACCCAACAGAAGAAAGATGAACTGGAAAGTCTTGGTTACAGAGTTGAATCAATTTGGGAGCATCAGATCGACGAAAGAATGAAATCGGATGTGAAATTCAAACAACAAATGGAATCTTTCTACAAACATCGAGACCCCATTTTGCCAAGAGAAGCATTGTTTGGTGGACGTACAAATGCCATCAAATTGTACGAGGAAATTGATCAAGATTCCACAAAAGAAATCAAGTTCATCGATGTGTGTTCGTTGTATCCATTTTGCAACAAATATAAATTCTACCCTGTTGGACATCCAGAAATTTTGAGCCAAGAGCAGATCGATCAAGAACACATTAGAGACTATGCGGGGCTTGTTAAATGTACAATTTTACCACCATCGAAATTGTATATTCCAGTTCTACCGATTCATTGTAACAAGAAAATGGTTTTTACTCTGTGCAACACTTGTGCCATCAATGAGAACGAGGCATGTAACCATTCAGAAGAAGATCGAGCTATAACCGGAGTGTGGACCACGCCAGAATTATTCAAAGCAATGGATGTTGGCTACAAAATACTTGATGTGTACCAAATTTGGCATTGGACAGATTGGACAGATGAAATATACAAATCCTATATCGACAAACATCTAAAGATCAAACAGGAATGTAGTGGTTATCCATTTGGTGTTGAGACAGAAGAACAGAAGCAAAAGTTTGTACAGGATTATTATGCAGCTGAGGGTATAAAATTGGAGAACATCGAGAAGAATCCAGGAAAACGCCAAATATCTAAAATTATGATTAATTGTATATGGGGTAAGAATGCACAAAGAAATCTTATGTCAAAAACAGAGTATGTGGATAAACCATCACGTTATTTTGAATTGCTTACTAGTAACAATATAATTGTTCAAAATGTTACACTTCTTGATGGTGACAAATTCATTCTGGTAAATTATGTTGATATTTTAGATAATATTGAACCTCATCATTCAGCAAATGTTGTTGTTGCTTCTTTTGTTACAGCGTATGCAAGATTACAATTGTATAAAGTTTTTAAAAAACTTGGAGATAGAGTGCTGTATTTTGATACAGACAGCTGTATGTATGTCAGTGATCCATCAAAGAAGAACATCAAAACTATCGAAGGAAGATTGGGGAAATGGAGCGACGAACATCCAGATGCAAAGATTGTCAAATTTGTTGGACTTGGGCCAAAGAACTACGGATATGAATACATCAAAGATGGGAGAAGATACACCAAATGTAAGGTAAAAGGTATCACTCTTGATTACAGCACAAGTCAAAAAGTTAATTTTGAAACAATGTGGTTTATGTGTTAATGATCGTGAAAATTTCAAAACTGTTGTTGAGTATCCTTCCAGAATTAAAAGACAAAAGAACCATCAACTGATTAGTGAGTGTCAAACCAAAACTTTCAGATCGGTGTACACAAAACGAAAACTCGTCAATGGTATTCATACATATCCATACGGATGGAGATGTTGAGTCATTTCATGTCAAGATGTTGGCAGGAGTAGTACCTCCAGAAATTGCTGAGAAGATTTATGGATATTTGGTGGCACAGTCAACGCTTATTCCAGAGATAAAGAAGGAATTACAAGAAGTCTGGTTTGAAAGAGAAAAGAAAGCAATACTACGATGCTGTGATGTCGGCGAATGTTTACAGAGATTGGCCTATCTTGAGTCAAGTATATCTTCTCATTTCTCTCAAAAATATATTGAATCATTTATTAAATTCAAAACATTTTTTCTCATTGAAAAAATATCTGATTTTTGGATATTTGGTGGTGATCAACCCATTTAGATTTAGATTTAGGAACTTTTGATGAACATGACTATATTCATTATACAAAGTATGAAGATCATTTTCCTCTTGCTGGGGGAACTTTTGAATCAGCTCCTAGGATCTATGGGTATTTGTTAACAAAAGAAATGTCAACACATGCAAAAATTCAAAACATTTTGGGGGATGATTTTTATATTTACAGAACAAAGTACAGAAGAATAGAAGACTATAATAATTGGATTATTGAAATGTATGGAAATATTTACAGCTTTGGAGATTTCTCTTTAAGAACTAAATTCACACGTCGTTAAGTTCACTCTCTGATTAGACATCAAAGTGACAACATGGAAGAATCTTTACTTTTCCAACATCCGTGTAATTTCTTTATCAGCGGACCTAGTGGATCAGGTAAAACAGAATTTGTTAAAAAAGTTATTGAATTTAAACACGATTTATTCCAAACACCACCAAAGAAAATAGTTTGGTGTTACAAAGAATGGCAAGACACATACAATCGTATAAAAGAAATTGATAACGTTGAGTTTATCGATGGTATTCCAGACGATGATGAGGAAATTGTATCAGATAAATCATTTCCTCATCTTGTTGTTTTCGATGACATGATGGGGGAACAAGATGAAGACAAAATAATGCTTTGGTTTACTAGAAAAGGTCATCATCGAAATGCTTCAATAATTTACATTACTCAAAACATGTTCCAAAAATCAAAAAGTAGCAGAACTATAAGTTTGAATGCACACTACATGGTTTTATTTCAAAGCGTTCGAGATAAAAATCAAATAAAAGTTTTGGCTCATCAAATGCAAACCAATCATTTGAAACAAGCATACGAAGATGCAACTTCAATAAATCATGGATATATTTTAGTAGATTTTCATCCTAGAACAGAAAATTATTTGCGAATTAGAACTGATATTTTCCATAAATGGTTGACAGCTAATGACCGAGGTCCTGTCATTTATTCAAAAGTATAAATTCAGTTGTTGTTACTTTTTTCATTTTAGAACCATGTCGTCCACCGAGATGTTTAGTCATGATGAACTGTCACAAATTATAAATTTCTTCACTTTTGCAGCTGAATTATTTCTTGAACATGATTGGAAATTACCATCACAGACAAAAAAGTTTTTTCAGAGAAATAAAAATGTTCTTAAAAAAATCTCTGATCGATCAACTGATATGGAAACAAAACGCAATTTAATTTTACAACGAGGTGGTAGTGGGTTCCTTGGGGGAGTTTTAATTAGAAGTCTTTTGAAAAATTCATTTGAACAAACTGGTAGACAATCTAAAAGTAAATCAAAGGTTTCTCCAAAACGTTCAAAGATTACACTGATGCAAACACAACAAAGGGGTAATCAAAAAGAATCTAAACGTAAAACAAAGCTTTCTCTAAATCATTCAAAGTTTACACCGATGCAAACTCAACAAAATCAACATTCTAAATTTACACCTATACCTTCTCAGCAGAACCCTCAACATCAACCGTTACAAAAAAAACCAGTTATTGATCTTGAATTTTCTAAATTTATGCCGTTGTCTGATCCATCGAAATCGGCATTCGAAGCTTTAGAATGGTTCAATCAGAAAAGATAAAAGATGAAACATATAATTTTTCTGCTCATTTTGAGACAACTACTTAGACTGTGAAGATGCCTTCAAAAACTAAGAGCCGGAAAGTACCGCTGATAAAAAAATATGGGGAGTTGATTGTTGCAATGAGTAAAGTTCCATCTGCATATAAAAAGAAAATGATCAACGATGCTCCGAAACAAGTGATGGATTGCATTTCAGAATGTTGTCAAAATCTTTTAAAAGGTAATGTAAAACTGAATGAAGCTCAGAACCGCAAGTTACATTCGAAGCGTAAACATATCAGATATCTTGCAGACAAGAACAAACCTTTGCAACAAAAGAAGAAAATTTTGAATCAAAAAGGTGGCTTTTTACCATTATTATTTCTTGCTCCATTGATTAGCAAAACATTAGGTGCAGTTGTTAAAAATATTTTGTAAAAACTAAATCTCAAATAAATATGAAGAAAATGGTTATTGTACCATTCAGAATGTTGGAAGATTTCAAACAATGGAAAATGTCAGAAATGAATAAACCTCAATTACCTCCTGATCCTGCAATTTCAAATGTTTCAGATTCTTACAAAGAATTGAAATCAGTTTATGATAAAAATATTTCTGAATCAGAAAAGTCACAGTTATTTGGAGAAAATTTGTACAAATTGAAAACTTCACAAAAATCTTTAAATTCAAAATTCAGTTTACCTGAACAAAAGTTATCTGAAAACTTTGGGAACATGAGTGAACATATATTGGAAAGTGTTCCATCTAAACTTCGTGGTAAAGCACAACAAATTTTAACATTGTTGTCAACTAATCCTAAACTTAGATGGGATGATCGTGGACAATTAATTTATGGAACAGAAACAGTTACTGGATCAAATATAATTGATTTGATAAACGATGTTGTTCGTCACCGAAAAGGTTTTGACCCAGTTGGTTATGAAACATTCCTACGTGGATTGGGGGAACTTAATGTACCACAAGATTATGTAGGTAACAGGAATCGATGGTTGTGGATACAAAGACATTTAAAAGGTCACACTGGTGATGAGTTTCATACACCTCATGCAACTCCTAGCAGTGGCAAGTCAAGAAAACGTTCAGTTGATATTTTCACACCTCAAAGTTTTCCTAAAACCAGAAAATCTATTTTGAAAGAATGGTCCCCACTTACATAAAATTTGACAAACTTCTAACTGAAATTTACTACAATCCAAAAGAAGTTGGTGGTTTCAGTGGAGCAAATCAACTTTTTAAAAATGCAAAAGAAACAAATAACAAAATTAAACTTTCAGATGTTAAAAAATGGTTACAATGGCAAAAAACATATACTTTGCACAAACCAATTGTTCGGAAATTTCGCAGACGTAAAACTATTGTTGCAGGAATTGATATTCAGTGGCAAGCTGATCTGGCAGATTTGCAAACTTTGCAAAAGCACAATGACAAATACAGATATTTACTTTGTGTTATTGATGTGTTCTCAAAATTTGCATGGGTTGAAAAAATTAAAGATAAAACTGGTAAAACTTTAGTTAAAACATTTCAGAAAATTCTCAAATCATCAAAACGAAAACCAGCTTCATTTCAATCTGACAAAGGTTCCGAATTCAAAAATAAATTATTTTTACAATTTTTGAAATCTAAGAAAATTCATTTTTTCACAACAGAGAATCCAGAGACAAAAGCAAGTATAGTTGAACGTTTTCAACGGACATTGAAAACAAAGATGTGGAAATATTTTACACATAATCAAACTTTGAAATACGTTGATGTTTTGCACGATTTTGTGAATTCTTACAACAAAAGTTTTCATAGAAGTATTAAGATGGCACCAGTTTTAGTAACTCGAGAAAATGAAATTGAAGTTTCCAGAAATCTTTATGGAAAGTTAAAAACGAAAAAAGATAAGATGTTGAAAGTTGGAGATTTTGTTAGAATAAATAAAACAAAGAGAACTTTTGATAAAGGATATCTTCCAAATTGGACAAAAGAAATTTTCAAAATTAGTAGAGTTTGTAAAAGTACACCATTAACTTACAAATTAGTAGATTTAGATGGTGAAAACATCGCAGGATCATTTTATGGTAAAGAAATTCAACATATAAAAGATAATAAAGTTTACGAAATTGAATCAGTTGTTGGTAAACGTTCAAGAAAAGTTGCTGGTAAATCAGTTAGAGAAATTAAAGTTCATTGGGGTGGTTATCCTAAAAAATTTGACAGTTGGATTCCTGCCACAAATTTGGTATAAAACTTTTAACATGTCTCAAAATGGTTCAGTTGGTCTCGATGTTCCATCACAATTTCAAATCTGTGGAGAAAAAATTGCAAAAAATCAAGTAACATATTTTACACAAATTATTATAATTGTTGGTATAATCGCTACAGCAATTGTTCATTTAAGTTTACAAAGTGAAAATAACGAACTGTGGTTAATTTTACTCAGTAGTTCTTTGGGGTACATTTTACCAACACCGCGTTTGAAATATTTGAAAAATCAGTCGACAGAAATTTTGAAAGTATGAATTCTTTCTACATTACAATTCCGAGCGACAGTTCAATGGTAATGTATCCAAACAATACTCAATGTTGTTTTACAGTACAATTACCAAAACCAATTCAAATTGATAAAGCAAAATGGGAAGTTGCATTAGTCGAACTGATAACACCTTCAGAAACATACAATGTTACAGGGGATTCGTGTAAATTCAATTTGATTACAACTGATGCAATAATACTGTCTGTTCTTCAAAATCGTTTTGAAGAAAAGATATTTACGAGACCTGATGGCGTTCGTGCGATTGAAATACAGATACGCGAAGGTTCGTATACCTCTGCGACAGATTTACTTGATACAATGCAAGATGTAATTGATGAAACACTTGGAGAAGCAATGCAAAACGAATACGGATTTCACATCAAGTACTCAAAAGTTACAAAACGTGTGAAAATTATTCGCAAGAGTTTAAGTATCCCAAAACTAGGAATTGAATTACCACAATGTCTTTTGCTCAAGTTGGGTTACAAAACTGAAAACGCTTCTGAAGATTTTTATTCAAATAGTAGATTTCCGTTTGGTGTAGATTTGTTTGTTGGTCATAATCAAATGTTTGTTTATTCTGATATTGCCGATTTCACAATTGTTGGAAATGTTGAAGTACAAATTTTACGAGTTGTTTCTTTCAGAATTAAAAGAGATATCGACGGATTACATGTAAAACATGAATTTTTAAATTTACATTATGTTCCAGTTTCAAATTCATACTTTGACAAAATTAGTGTAAATATAAGTGGCGACACAGGAGAATCAATTCAGTTTATTGGTGGTAAGTCTTTGGCGAAGCTGCATTTCAGAAAACGAGAGGAGTTCTAAAAACAATGTTTCCCGTGTATAGAGGTGTACCACGGCAATATGGTAACGGTATTGGTTCAATTTTCAAATCACTTATGAGATCTGCTGTACCATTTCTAAAACCGATTGGTCGGACATTTTTACAACTTGCGAAAAAACACACTTTTGGTGTTGCAGATGAAATTATTAATCAAGGTAAAAGTCCGAAAGAAGCGTTGATGTCTGAAGGTAAAAAAGCTTTAAAATCTTTTGGCACACAAGCTAAAAATCAAATTTTGAACTCGAGACAAAAACCTAGAAAAAGAGTAGCGAATTCAAAAATGAATCATTCAGCTGTCAAACGCCGAAAAAGTCAGTCGAAAAAACATCCTAGCAGTCGAGCTCTTGATATTTTTGATTAATCATGGCACAAATGGTAAATGGATCATGCGAATGCAATAAATCGGAACTTGATATAACACATGTTCCACCAACGGTGGCTACAATGTCAGAATCGCAGTGGATCGAAAATCATCCGATTGCACCGCTGAATAATTCTGCTCCGATAGAGTTTGTCATACCATCTCAAACCGAAAAGTGGACAGATATTAACCAATCTTATCTTTATGTGAAATTCAAAATTACAAAAAAAGATGGAACTAATTTGCTAGCTGGTACGGAATTAGCACCTGTTAACAATTTCTTTCATAGCATGTTCAGCAGTATCGATGTTTACTTGAACAACAAATTGATAACTTCGAATTCTGACACTTACCCATACCGAGCATATTTCGAAAATCTGTTGGGATACTCTCCAGAATATAAAGATAATCAATTAGCAAATTTAGAAATGTGGTATGGCGATACAGCAGAACAATTTGAAGAGAATACCAAAGGTGGTGGCAATGCTGGATTAACTTCTAGAGAAAGTTTGATCGGTGGTAGTAAAATTGTTGAACTATGTGGACGCTTACACACTGATCTGTTTCTTCAAGAAAAATATTTACCAAATGGAATTGAAATTCGTATCAGATTAAACAGATCACCATCAAAATTTTGCCTCATTGGCGGCGAGGATTGACAAATTGTTTTCGAATCAGCAGTGTTCCATGTCAGAACAGTTAGTCTCTTTCCAGCGGTCTCAAATAAATTAAATCAAGAAATTGTCCAGTCAAAAATGAAAATACCTATCAGACGAGTAGAAATAAAAACTTTCACAATTAGTACTGGACTTAGATCAAAAATTGAAGACCACTTATTTCAAGGACAATTACCAAAGAGAATTTTTATTGCGTTGGTCGAAAATAAAGATATGAATGGAGATTTGGGTACCAATCCATTCCACTTCAAACATTTCAGTTTGAATAAATTGGAAGTTCGTCAAGACGGTCATACAATACATAACCGTCCATTTGAACCAAACTTCGCAACAAAACAATGTCTCAGATCATATTTATCTTTGTATCAATCTTTAGGAATGTTTGGTGTTAACAAATCAATTGGCATTAATTTAAAAGAATATATGAATGGATATTGTTTGTGGGGTTTCGACTTGACACCGGACCAAGGAAGTGACGAGGGACATCTACATCCTATAAAGACAGGGAACCTGCGTTTGGAGCTTCAGTTCTTGACAGCTCTCACTACAGCCGTCAACGTTTTGGTGTATGCTGAATTCGACAGTGAAATAGAGATCACAGCTTTGAGAGAAGTGCTTACTGACTATTAGGATGGATTTCACATCACAGCTATGGAACTACTATGAAGAACACCAACGTTCACAAAACTTTGCTCCGAGATGGAACCTGATCTTGGACACACTCAACAACGCTATGATTGAAGAACTACAAGAACTTATTCGCAAGGAAGTGTCAGCAAACTGTGAAGGATGTAAAATAGAACATCCTAGTCAACGTGAACATGTTCTGTGTTTGTTCTCTACAACTGATGATTGGACAAACCAGTTTATCGACTTAGCGCTGATTAAACTTGACATATACAATGTTTGGGAAAGATGGTTCCCGAAGCTGATGTGGTTAAACCCACACTGCAAGGAGAAGTTCGAAGCATTCATCATGTATGATCATCTGAGAAACAGTTTGGAGCTCAACCGCAAAAAAATCGACGCAGAGTGGACTCTGATGTGGTCACAGCGAGTCAAAGAGAATTACAACGATGCAGACAGCTGAACTTCAATATATTCTGGACAATTCCTGGTTGTGTAAACTTAACACACATGTTTGTGCTAGAGATCTGTTACCAGAGAAGAAACCACAGCATATTCAAGCATATATTGTGAACACGCACTCATCGGATCAGCCAGGAGAACACTGGACATTGATGTTATTCAAGGGAAGATCAGCTGTATACTTCGACTCATTTGGACTACCACCACCGAGACGATATATGTTACCATTCATAAAAAGGAACGCATCAGCATGGACTATGAATACAACACGATATCAACATCGTGCGACAAATGTGTGTGGATTATATTGTATATTCGCACTCCACCACATGATGAAAGGAAAGAGGTTGAAAATATTATTCAATTCTCGGGATTTCTTCAAGAATGACAGAACAATAGTTCGATGGTTTGGAAAGCACTATGGTCGATTATACAGAAAAGCAAATTTGCTGTTGAATTAAACTTCACCAGGACATCGACGGCTGATATACATACAACGCAAAGAAGACGACGACCAGATAACAACGAATGTGTCAACAACTCCACAAAATAGACTCTTTTTGTTATTGATTCAGCGTAGGATGTTGTAGGATGTTCAATTAAGTTTCTTCAAATCTGAGACCTTGTTTTGTACATAAATTATTGTTCTTTGTTAATATTATTGATGTATAATAATATATTATTGTTCATTGTTCTTGTTCTTGTTTTTGAAAAATAAAATGATAAATTTCAACAAAATCGTTTTCACTGTAGGACCCCCCACCAATTGATTCTGTTCGTGTCGATGTGTCATCTCTGGTCAGAATTATACAAACTTTAAATTAGTAATGAAAAAATGTCTAAGTCCATTTTCATTTTTTCGATCAGAAATGTCACATCAATGACAGGAACATCTATCCTCAGGGTGGGAACTATGGCCCAGTACCCCCCCAGACATGGGCACTATGGCCCAGTACCCCCCATACATGGGCACTATGGCCCATGGGCCATAGTGCCCATGTCTGGGGGGTACTGGGCCATAGTGCCCATGTCTGGGGGGTACTGGGCCATAGTGCCCATGTCTGGGGGGTACTGGGCCATAGTGCCCACCATTACTACTGACGAAAAGTCGCAAGACTTGTTCCCTCATTCAAATAAACCTATTTCGACCATTTATGGGACTTCCGCGAATTCGGGGACCTCCGCAAATGGACTTCCGCAAATAGAGACCTACTGCAAATTGTCACACCGATCGGCACCTAATTAACGAACCGGTGGCTGACTCGGCTTATCCGACTAACCTCTTTAAAATACGTATCAATTGAGATATATATATACGCACCCGTTCCCTCATTAAAATCAACATATTTCGACCAATTTAGGGGACTTCCGCGAATTCGGGACATCCGCAAATGTAATCTCCGCAAATAGGGGACTTACAGCAAATTGTCACACCGATCAGCACCTAATTACGAACCGGTGGCTAACTCAGCTGTCTCCGACTACACTCTTTAAAATACGTATCAATTGAAATATACGCATTTTACAAATTATCTTTTTCATTTCTTCTATTTGTAATTGGCATATCTTATCACAAACCAAATTCAATGACAATAAACGAAATTGAAATTCCAACTTTTACCGGACTCGGGGTCGCACTACAACTTCTAATGCGCGTCCAAAACAACCGGAATCGGGGTCGCACTACAATTTTTAATGCGTTCCAAAAAAAACAACCCATAATCTATAAATAAAACGCCCAGCAAACCATAGCTATCTAGAATTTGTACATTAGTATTCACCCGAGGGCGTAATGACAGACGACAGCTAGTTAGCAATTGTTATGCACTACGCAGCTATATCAAACTTTGAGACGAAAATCATTAATTAAAATGTACTTTCACTTCCATGAACTAGAAATTTAGACAGTTGTTGAATTTCGCGCGATAGGCTGATCCTTGTCTCTATTTACCGAAAAATTGAAAACGTATTAACCTGACACTTTCTTCCCACAGGTCCACAAGAACAAAAAATTACCCCACCCCAATAGATTATATAGGATTAAGTAATATTGGGGGTGGGGTAAATTTTTGTTCTGGGGACCTGTGTTTATGCCTTACTTTTGTCGGTTACATTTCATTTTGCGTTATTCTGAGAAACCGAGGTGTTTATATTCATTTGGAAATAGGCTGTCTCAAATCGGAATGAACTGTAACCGACAAAAATCTTAAAGATGCATGGTCTAACTATTCCTAAACAAGTTTTATACATAGTTTCCGGGGTATTTATATATACTAACGAAAAAATGTCCCACTTGATCGATTATCACATTATATAAGAAAATATATCGATATAAAATCAATATTAATTGATAGAAGCGCTTCTATCAATTAATATTGATTTTATATCGATATATCTTCTTATATAATGTGACAATCAAGTGGGACATTTTTTCGTTAGTATATTTATAATTTTAGATAGAGTTATCCCGCGTGGTACGCCCCGAACCAACGACAGCCGTAAATTGTCCCAAATTTATTTTATGTATATTATACCAGAAAATTCGAAATAAAATCAATATTAATTGATAGAAGGGTTTCCAGACAGGGGTCTTCGATTCATATGAAGCGTTTCCAGACAGGGGTCTTCTATTCATATGAAGCGTTTCCAGACAGGGGTCTTCGATTCGTATTTATTATTGTATACTCAGGACAGGAAACTGTATACAACTTGTTATAGGAAAAGATTTAATTACGTGTATATATACGCGATGTCAGTGGTCAGACCAGCGAAACGAGGGGACTGATGTAATCTCTAAACCGTCGCTTCAGACGTTCAGGAACATACGTCACTAATGTAATCTCTAACCCGTCGCTTCAGAAGTTCGGATAGCTGCTGTATGGAACCAGAGACATGGCGACAGGGGGGTTGTGGGGGGGGGGGGGGGTGAGACAACTTTGGTCAAATATTTCAATAGTTGGAAATTTCATACCTACAAACATTAGTTGGAAAGTTCACACCAACAATGGGTTGAAAATGTTCTTATAGTTTGATTTTCAAACAATTTATTGGGGGGAATTAATTGTTTTTGGACCATTATTTGCATATTTTCACATTTTGCGATTTTCTTGTTGAGATTTCAAAATTTTCGCACACCGGGCCGAACCATGGTGGCCCGGTGAGTCATTGTCCCTCCCCCGTCGCCAATACAAAACTGCTTATTAGTTTAACAAAACAATCTTTTACTATATTTGGTAAAACTTGTGGACTGAAATGGTCATCAGTTGGAGATATTCCAACCTGAGGAGGACTATGGGGTTTGAAATTTCCAACACTAGGAAAGCTTCAGTTGCGGCCAGTCTAGATGCTAGGATTTGTGATTTTCTTGTATAGTTTTCAAAATTTTCTCACACCACCCATATAAAAATCCCCCTTGGTGTCACCTTGGTGAAACCATGGTTTCACCAAGGTACCACATTGGTTCACCATGGTGACATCTTGGTTCACCATGGTGGTAGCACAGTAAAGTGGCATCACGGTGAAAACACCACGGTGGTACCAAGGTGTTATCACGGTGGTAGCACAGTAAAGTTTTTGCACCAAGGTGAAACCATGGTGGCACCAAGGTGGTACCACGGTGGTAGCACACTAAAGTTATTGTACCATGGTGGGACCAAACCCGACCAAGGTATCACCATGGTGGTAGCACAGTAAAGTTTTTCTACCAAGGTGACACCAAGGTATCACCACGGTGGTAGCACAGTAAAGTTTTTCTACCAAGGTGAACCATGGTCTCACCAAGTATAACCACGGTGGTATCACAGCACCAGTGAAGTTTTCAATCAAGGTACCACTATTACATTTCACGTTGACCTTCAACCACAATGCTATTTACCATGTCGTGGGTCTCGTGCATCTACAATGGTATTTACATGCTTCGATTAATTTATTATTTACAATATATACAATGGTATATGGTGAGTCATTAATTGTTTATAACATGCTGCCATATTGTACCAATATACGTAGCTTGTCACAGTATACATATGTAGCAGGTTTACATACTACAGCACATTATTATTCTACTGCATTGTCAATAGTTGTATATGCAATGCTGTATCCCATAATATAAGAATGTTTAGATCGAGGTGAAGATATTATTAATTATTATAAATGATATCTCAGTTATAACTTTTAACGAACAAACGTATATTATGTAATAATTAATAGGAATATGTTTTAGTATGGAATAAATATATAAACTGAATGGAGTTGTTTGGAAGACTTTGTTTACCTTTAATACATCTTTTATAATGTTATAATTTAGTACTGTTTGCTTCCAACACAACAGGCAATATTTATCAATATGTACAATTTACATCTCACAATTACGTATTTTAGATATTTCCACAATTATGACTCTTTTCGGGGAAAAACAGCTCTGGTTTGAAAATCTAAGAAGCACGGTACACAAATACGTTATTCATTTCCCGGATAGTTTACATGGGCTCGCATTGTCCTCCTGGAGTCCATATCTGGTCTGGTGCTTCGTGGAATACCTGTTTCAATAGTGATGATATAATATGCTCACTTTTTGTAAAATTCAACTTCGGTCGATCAAACTGGCCGAAATATATTTTAACAGTGTTTATTGGCGGTGCGTATATCCATACATGCAATAGAGTCATATTCATTCATCATATTCATTCCGTCATATTCGTTCGTCATATTCATGCATCATAATCATTCCGTCACTCCGTTCGTCACATTTAGTCATCGTAATTTTTCATATTCATTCAAGTTCATGTTAATGTTCTTATGTTTTTATTCTTGTTATCAACGAAATAAATAATGATCACTACTACCCAACTATCCAATCTCTCTCATGGCCACCCTTAGAGAGATAGAGAGAGAAAGAGGGAGATAAAGAGGGAGAGAGAACGCAAGCAAAAAACACACCAAAGGAAAAAACAACTTAAATAAGGCATTAAGGTACGAGGTTTATAGTACGAAATTGTGGGATCCCGAAATTGTGCTTCCGGTTTACGACCCATGTGCGTTTTATTGTTCGAGTAAACTTTTCGTGTTTTCGATCGTTTTAGCAAATAATTGGACCTAATTTGCTTCTTAATAACCTGGAATATTGTTAGCACTGTCTGGATTATGTTTGTATATGAAAGGGACAAGATGTTATAACCTCCGAAAACAGTCAATTCGTTCAGTGCTACTGCTAGTGGGATTACACTTGACCAGTGTTGACATGCACGACAATGTTGAGAATTTCAAAAGACAGATACTTCACAAAATTATAAACCGTCCAATTAACTCACAAGACTGACAAGAGTCAACCACTGGTGACTTTGCTTACGAGACATACAATTATGTAGAATTAGTCGGAATTATGACGTCACAGATCAGTCATGCATGACTCATGAGTCACAAGTTTGTTGGCTACTAGTACAACATACAAGTACATGTAAAAAGGACGATGGATCATAATTCATATTCTTCAATTTTCATCGAAACATGATTTGAGAACCATGTCGCCATGACAATTCGCCCAGTTACTACGGAGTCTGCTATTATTTTGATCGGAACGCCGGTGATGCTGTGATGTTGAAATTTGTTGAGATATATTTATGACGGATAATCTCGGAGATACGGATCCAATCCTGGGACACACATTATCACTGAATCCATCACAAGATTTTAGTAACGTACTACAGCTATTCTTCAGTTTTCATCGCAGCGTGATTTGAGAACCATGTTACGGAGTCTGCTATTCTTTTGACGCTGTGATATTGTTGAGATATATTTATGAAATGACGTATAATCTCGGAGATACGGATCTAATTCTGGGACACACATTACTAGTAATACTGAATCCATCACAAGCTTTTAGTAACGTGCTACAGCTACATGTATGTCATTTTATTGGTTTTAAATAAAAAAAATCAATCTATTAACCGACCGAACGCACTTAACCAAACTGTGTACACTTGTTGTTCCATTTGATCTGATTCGCCTCGCGAGATAAATGATATCTTTGATATATTTATATATTTTGACGTGTATGGATATTGTATAAACTTATAAAATATTCAGGTGTTTGACTGATGCCCAAACAAAAAACAATTATGCGCACATTCGAATATTGTCCAAATATATATTTTTTTGTTTAGGTATCAGTCAAACACTTGAATATTTTATAAATTTAAGCAATAAACAATACACGTTACAAACTGTCCTCTGCGCCACTCCGCAGTTCTGAAAAACAAGCATATAGTAGACGACATTGTGTTTTACTCGGAAATTTTGGTGACGAAATTAGCGGTCACGTGACAGAGTTTCCCGGCCCTGAAAACAATAGAGACAATTTCAGTGACGACGAAACTCCCTGAGAACACAGGTTTTTTCAAATAAATAATAATGCTAATTGTTGCTGCCATTCTCAAGGTGTATACTCGCAATGTTAACAACTTTGCTCTAATAAGTCTAAGACCTGTTATCAATGATCTTTAATTGTTCATTACATTTAACACGAACATGCTGATCCCCAGGAGCTTGTAACGCGCTCCGCTATACACCAACCCACATCATACGCTAAACCTCATACAGTAGAGAAGGATCATGATGGCTGAATTTTCTGAAATGCATAGCAACTGAATTTTGATAAATAAAAGTTACTCGGCTCACTGGGAGTAATGCCGATGGTTGTTATCGATGCAATCCGGTATCATCTGAAAGAAAAATCATTTTCATATCGATCACAACCATCGACATTACCCCCGATGAGCCGATAATAACTTTTCTTGATTAAAATTCAGTTGATATGCATTTCAGAACGTTAGCCATCGTACTCATGCATTCTCAACATGTGCTTAATATGTGGGTGGGTGTATAGCGGAGAGCGTTAGAAGCTCCGGTGTGCAGATCGAACCACAGAACATTTAATAATTTACATGGCTGTGGATGGAATCTCATGAAATGGTAACATGTAGCAATATTGCAGTAAACTGCCATGGTTAACCACAGTAAATTACCATGGTTAACAAGTGTAATCCACCACGTTAAACCAAAGTGTAGCACCATGGTAAACCACAGTATACCACCATGTTAACACCACGGTAAACCACAGTATACCACCATGGTAACACCACGGTAAACCAAAGTATACCATCATGGTAACACCACGGTAAACCACAGTATACCACCATGGTAACACCGCGGTGAACCATGGTAACACCACGGTAAACCACAGTATACCATCATGGTAACACCACTGTAAACCACAGTATACCATCATGGTAACACCACGGTAAACCACAGTATACCATCATGGTAACACCACGGTAAACCTCATTATACCACCATGGTAACACCACGGTAAACCACAGTATACCACCATGGTAACACCACGGTAAACCATAGTAACACCATGGTAAACCACAGTACACCATCATGGTAACACCACGGTAAACCAAAGTATACCACCGTGGTAAACCATGGTAAAAAAAACCGAGATATTTTGGCCGCCCATCGTGGTGCCACCATGGTGGTTTACCAAGGTGGTTTACCACGGTGGTTTACCACCATGGTAACACCTCGGTAAACCACCACGGTATTACCACCATGGTAAACCACCATGGTAAACCACCATGGTGACACCACGATGGGCGGCCAAAATATCTCGGTTTTTTTTACCATGGTTTACCATGGTGTTTTACCATGGTGGCACCAAGGGGGATTTTTATATGGGCGGGCCGAACAACCACGGTCATGCAGCCCGGTCTGACCTGGTCTCTTGCCCGTAGCCGTGCATGTGCATTTGTCTAGAGTTAGACCACTAGATGTTAGGATTTATGCAATTTTTCAGGTTAAAATATCTTAATGTTCTCATACCGGGAATATAGAACCATGGTTTTATGAATATATAGGATTAGGCCTGAGCACTGAGGTGCAAGGTGTGGGAGGGGGGGGGTGCAAATGGAATTATGAAAAACTTGTGTTTGGTCTGATTCTCTGATTCAGGGGGGGGGGGGTGCAGTTGAAATTTCCCAAGGGGGACACCCCCCCCCCCCCCACGGAGATCCTCTAACGACGTCCCTGTATGCAACTCATGCAGACGATGCAGTGGATGAGCTAGATATATGCTGTAGGAGTTATTGTACATACATATATATATACGAGTGAAAGGGGTAATGTGCATTTTACGAACATCTGTTAAATGGTTGAGATGCATGTGTTTGATATTCAGTATCGATTGGGACACTATCCATACCTATATTTCCCTCGTAAATTCTATTGTAATCTTATAAATGTATTTTTAACAATTACTGATTTTTTATTTTAACGCTTGGTCAGGCAGCCAATCATCACGATTGACAGGTCTGCGCTGTTGCTGTGTGGATAAACAATCAAGCGATTTAGGTCGCAAACCCAGCTATGATAAACCTCGTCATTCATTAGCAAATTGTGATCAACCTGTACCGAGTGGACCAAAATATATCTACCAAAATAAACCAATGACCATCCGGGGATTAACATTTATCAACCTGTGATTATAATTATGCATTTATTTTGGGATTTATTTTTATGGGATTGGCGGCTCCAAATATATGTAAGTACATGTAATATTATACTAACACACATTTCGTGTATATACACTTGCCTTGATTGTTTGTGAACTGTATTGTATCTCTACAACTGTGTATTCAATTGGTATTCATGGTTAACAAGGCCAAAATAAATGCATAATTATAATCACAAATTGATTCATGTTAACCCTTTACCCAACAAACCGGCCAAAACCGGCCAAATAAAGCTTCAACAGCCTAAAATATCTTCGGTCTGTCTCAATAGAACCATACAAATATGGATATCATTGGAACCGGCTCCTTGACCACATTGTGATAGTTACAGCTTTTTACCATTTTTTCTTACATTCTTTAACAATTTTATAATTTTTAATGTGTTAAGCCAATGCATTCTCTTATATATGCGAGGCGACCTATGGTCGACTCGCATATATAAGAGAATGCATTGGCACAGGGCCCTTCTGTTGGGTAAATGGTCATTACCGATTTTTGAATGTGCATTGTGAATTTCTACTGCTCATGTGTACTAATTTACTCCGTCAGACAAACGTGTATACATATGTTTACATAAGAAATGAACGACGGTTTCAATGTGGTCATGGGATTTTGACCGCGAGAAAAATTCAGCAAACTGCATGAACACCTTCGGGGTTCATGCGGAGTTTGCTGAATTTTTATCGTGGTCAAAACCCATAACCATGCACGTTGAATCCGCCGTTTATTATTTATATTTATATACTTAAATTCATTATCAACTAGGATTGTCAGGCTTTCCCACTGCTTATTCAACTTTAAATGAACGGATGGAGTTCGGTTCGGACAGTTCGAATCCTCGGTTTTTAGAAAACCAAACATTGTGAGAATCCGTTGACGGAAAGCGGAAAACGAAATTTCACAGTATACTATACACATATGACGAAATGTCTTGTTTAGCTTGTAATGAATGTAGAGTAGACGTGTTGATTTCAAGAATGATAATATCTTAAACTATATAACAATTAAGTTTCGGTTGTGGATGATAAGAAATTGACAGCACGCCGTTCTACCATAATGATATAATTATGTGTGAGGTCGTGGGTGTGTTATCGGAGGAGATGAGTTTTAGGTGCAGGTAACAACACTGATGATAGACCAAAACAAATTTCTTGCCAAATCCGGATGTGCTGCATACTCGAGCAGTCGCTCATGTTCGACAATCCCCGGTGATTTCCGGGACCAATGTGTTCATAAACCTATGGACGACATTGAAAGTGACGCCACGTTACGTTCATAGGTTTATGAACACATTGAATCAGTGGCGTGTCTACCGTAACGCTCTGGGAAAATCGGAAGCGATATTAGGTATGTGTAACTATATAAATATAAAATCCAAACCTCTTTGCGTGGGTTAGAGACTTGATTTGTAACCTATTATGATCCTGGTCCTTTATCTGAGGGGATCAATATAAATACATGTGTAAACATTGTAACAATGTAATGTGTACAATTTATATCAATTTTATTAATGCACAAATGTAACATATCACTTTAACAATAACCATGGTATCATATATAGCTGATTCGGGACGGTGAATTAAGTGCCGACGACGATTGATTGATGATGGATGAAGATATGAACTTCAGAGATCTCTGTACCCGTTGCGCCACGAGGCTTGTGCCATCATTGTGTTCATTTGTTGAGCCTGTGCTTGAGCTTGAGCCAGTACATTCTTAGTTTCATTTGGGAGTTGCGCGTGAATCTTTTCCATAGCTGCTTGCACTTCTTGCGGATTGGTGGGGAATTTATTGATGCCCAGATGATTTAGATCCGGCAGAGTTCCGTCGAAATCCCCCATATGCTGATTAAGAAGCTGTTGCATCTGAGGTGGCATGGAGCTCTTCATCTGCTCGAAGGCGGCCATAACATGCTCCTTGTTCGTGATGTCGATGCTCGGGACATTTGGACTCGGTACCATGGGTACCATTTGAGGAGGAATCTGAGTTCTTCCCATTGCATTGTGATGCGCTCTCATGGATCCGGGATCTGCCATCATTCTGGGTGCACCCGCCATAGCTACATTACCGGGATATACTTGGCTTCCACCGGCGGGGTTTCCTTGTATTCCAGCCATATTTCCATTCGAACCGGCTGCGAATCCCGCAGTACCGCCCACTAATCCAGCAGAACCGCCCATTAATCCTGCAGAACCGCCCATTAATCCAGCAGAACCGCCCATTAATCCAGCAGAACCGCCCATACCACCTAAGCCCATTTCTGATATCTTGCCTTGGAAAGCTTTTTGTAATCCTTCTGGTCCGTTGTATTGGGCTAGTTTTTCGTTCATTGTTTTCTGTAGATTATCGAGGCCGCCCATATTGCTGATCTGTTGGTCGATCATTCCTCTCATATTCTCCGGAAGGGATTCCCTCAATCTCGCTATCTCGTCACCCATCGACTGGCCGTCTGTTCCGAATAATCCACCTGAAATCGGTTACGAAAAACGTAAGAATGACAACTTTGTTTGCATGCCATCGCCAATTATATAAACAATACATTTGTGTAGATTAGGTTCGTAATTTCAGCCATTAAATAGCTCTACAATTGTACAGGTATTGTGGACAGCAGGGTATATCTTCTGCAAATGGACCTCGTTTGATAAATTTGATTCACAACTCGTCTACGACTCGTTATGAATAAAATTTAACAAACTCGTTTCATACATGCAATCTTAAATCCCAACACACCGAGTTGGAGATCCTCTATATATATAAAGACTAATAGTTATACCATATATAATATTTAGCGTTATGCTGTAATTTTAATCGCGGGGTCATGCATGCAGGCTACTAAGATTATGCCCTATCACTAACTCGCGGTCATTTTTGGATCCACCAGGTCCGGTTCCGTGTTTTTACTTAACTTTCCATACATGGGAGTCATGAATAATTCAAAAGATCCATATATGGAAATGCTACTCCAAAACTTTGACCTGAAGCACTGAAACCACGGAACCTGGGCTGGGTGAATCTATGAAACCACGGAACCGGACCTGGTGGATCCAAAATGGCCGCGAGTTAGTATAGGGCATATCGGAAGGCTGGTTCATTGGGGACAAGGACCAGTCTATAATGTGCGAAATCAGCAACAAGTTACCACGACAACAAGTTACCACAACAAGTTACCACAGCAGTCTAAGTTTCTACTTCATGTATAGGTAAAAGTGCAGTTTAATAATATTTGTTCATCTCAAAGTAGATGCAAATGTTTAGTGAATTGACATTGCTATCTATATAATATTATGCTGTCGTCTGCCATTGTTTTTGTGACTCTCGTGTCTGGTTATTAGCGCGCACTCGATCAATGTCTCTTGTTGAATAGACTGGGCCCTTAAATGTCCAAAACCACGTAATTCTGAAAACGTAGTAACATTACCCCGTTAGTCACATAGGCATCGGTCATTGACAATATCTTCCCACATCGAGATGGCTATCATATATCTGATATTCACAGTGGGTGAATAGCCCAAACCAATATCGTTTAGCATGAGACATGCACGAAACCACGAATGCAAGCAGTGTTACAGTATAACATGGTAACTGTTTAGTCATAATCAATCACTCGCATCTTATATACAGACCCAAGTCTGCAAATAGTGTGTCTGTCATTTGCAAAATGATGTCCACAGAAGGTGAATTTAGGGACGCTACATATCGCGCACGGCGGACTAACATCACCAAATGCACCCTCTGGGAACATCGTTCTACGTAGGCCTCAACTGCAATATTGGAGACATATATATATGATCAGATTGAATTCCCCAGTTGAGATTTCACCCATTAGTCACCTCGATTACGCATTTTTTTTCTTCTGCAAATTAGGGGATTATAGAAACTGAACAGAAGGGAAAAAGTAACTAAAACAATGTGGTAATTTGAGGCTATAGATACTTCCCAGAAGATGAGGCCTAAGCAGAATGAGGTCCCCATAGGGTGAATTTGATTATGATAACCCGCTGTGTTGAATAGCATTACTAAATTCACCTTCTGTGGACCTCATTCTGCAAATGACAGACACACTGACCTCAAGAATACCTCCAACTCGAGGGAAGATATCTTGGTGTAAGTTACGTCAGCTATTGGCTAATATCGTGGGACTACCCCCGGGCGAGATCTGGCTATATCTGCGTCTTATGACTACATCCATTTGGCGGCAGTTTAGTCACTATAGTGTACGCAGGCTTAATTTATGAAGGTTCGCCATAATTCATTTAATAATACAGGTTGTCGGATGATATGTTCGCTTTGATAATTTAACGCCTAGAAAATGGTTGCATGGAATTTCATATTGTTGGTAACTTGGTACATATTAGATAATTATAGTCTTTTAGTTGGCTGCCAAAATCACAACTGACAATATCGCACATAAAATTTGACATCATGTATACAGTGAGTGATTTCCACGAACTTAAAGAAGATGTAGTCAGATGGGGAGAATATGTAACTTGCACCTAAACGATATTTAACTTGCACCTAAACGATATTTAACTTGCACCTGAACGATAATTAACTTGCACCTGAACGATTATTAACTTGCACCTGAACGATAATTAAGTTGCACCTGAACGATAATCAACTTGCACCTAAACGATAATTAACTTGCACCTGAATTATAATTAACTTGCACCTGAACGATAATTAACTTGCACCTGAACGATAATTAACTTTCACCTGATAGACAGTTAACTATGGACGAAGGAGTCACTCTCACCTAACAAAAAAGTGCTGAAAGGTATATACTGTCACAGGTTTTGAAAATGTGTTGAAGGGTACACATGGCTTGCTATCCGTGCTGACGCATGCAGTTAAGTCAGATGTGTTCCTGAAAGTCTGGCAGTTTGTTTTCACAATTAATAAATAATAGCTGAATGTCCATAGCTTTCGGGCCACGCCGTTCTTCAGTGGAATCATATATAGTAGGGTAATGTATCACCATATGCGTGGCCCGAAAGTTATGGACATTGAGCTATTATTTATTAATTGTTATAATATTCGGTCCCTCAATACATGGACCATTCACTACTAGTTTGTTTTCAGTTCATTTTAATTTTCATTAAAACTAAAACATGTATTCTCTAACAGAAATCGTGGCAGACGCGAAAAATAAACGTCATTTAGAACAAGGTTTCAAAACCTGGGTACCCTTCATCACTTTTTTGGTGAGAGTGACGCCTTCTCCTTCTGCTTAACTATATGTATGTCATGCATGCAGATCACAATTTGAGTGGGAGAAGAGAGGGATAACAGCCGAAAGGCTCTCCGTCGGAAACCTACAGATATACAGAACTTTCAGGTGTAAAGGAACTTGCCGGTATGAAATTTTAACTTTCATCTGCAACTTTGAAGATGAAAATTTACGGCTGCAAGTTATTTGAAGTTAGTAGCCTACATAAATATATGTGGCCAAAAAAAAAAGCATCCACGATGTATATATATATAACTAGATATTGTAGGCCTATATATATACCTTGCTGTTCCCTGTGTGGTGTGTTTGCATGAACGGTTGCAGCGGATCCCACATGTTCACTCGAGCCTGTTATCACTCCCGGTTGAGTTGGTCCTTGTCCATAAGGACGCGTTTGCATTCCTGGCTGAGTCGGAGCATTCCCATTCGGACGCGTTATCATTCCTGGTTGAGTCGGTGTCAACCCTTGATTATGTGGATTGGCAACGGCTTGTCCGTTTAGCTGCGGTTGTGTTGCTTCTTGTGACGTCGATTTAAAGTGGGCTTGTCCTGTTTGTATTCCACTGGCTTTTCCCTCCGATGCGTCAGCCAGTGTGTCAACCATGACTTCCTCGAGATCGACAGATTTTCGAATTTTGTCCATAATTCCGAAATGGGGTGCTGCCAATGCATTCCCGAACAAGCACAGCCCTATGATAAATAAACAAACTCGAGCCATCTTGTTCTCGCGAGATATGGATGAATTGATGAGACCCTATGATATCGCCTCTGTTTTATTACTGTTAGATACACGTGTCGAAATACAGGAAGGAAGATCAATCATTCGATATGACAATTAGTCGCTAATTAGCTGGCGGCTAATTAATGTTATCCGTTGTAATCTTAATGTGAGTTGCATCATAGCGACTTTGGGGTATCAGGAAGTGATAAATGGATTTCAGTGTTCGTATATTCTCATACTGCTGCATGGGAACAGCGTATATACGCGGATACGATGTGCAAGGAAAAGGACACGTGTACAAGAAAACTTCCTTTTATTTATACAATCTCAATAGCCATTGCATACTAAGATGATAAATAACTGTTAAATGCAAAGTATCTCCATGCTTGGGATACATATGTGACCCGCCATATCAAATCCAGTCGTAAGTCGGGATTGTTTTACCCTGTGCCAATACATTCTCTTATATATGCGAGTCGACCATAGGTCGCCTCGCATATATAAGAGAATGCATTGGCCTAACAATTTTTTATCATTTATTTTAAATAAATGTTTAGGACATAAAATAAAAAACATCCATTACCCTGCAGGGAGCCCCACACATATTTAGAAACATATAGAAGAGTGTCGTCTGCTCATGTTTGACTGGGGCTCTGTATGGGTGAAATTATAAAATTGTTAAAGAATACAAGAAAAAATTATTAAATTGTAAAAAATTGTTAGGCCAATGCATTCTCTTATATATGCGAGGCGACCTATGGTCGACTCGCATATATAAGAGAATGCATTGGCACAGGGTAAACAAAAATCCCGACTTACGACTGGATTAGATATGGCGGGTCACATCATTATATCCTATAACTGCGTATGCTCTAATGGTGTATTTTCGGGACGTTATATTCTTGTAATGAGGCGAATGCATGCACTTTCTGATTCTCGTGGATGTGAATAACGTCTGGATAAATGGAAGAATAAATAAAAAAAATATTCTTAAGCAGGATTATTAACCTTTGAATATTTATTTGACAGTTTTATGTCAGTGAACATCATTGACGTGTCTCTAAATCGTTGAACATATACATTGGAAAAATAAATGGATGGAAAATTCTACACAAGACAAGATCCTTCCTTCATCAATGATACTACTCTTTCCAAACCTGTTACTTTATATAGGCTATATATAGAGTCTATATAAAAAAAATAACATGGCCCGGAAGACTGAATACATCATTTTATGTACAGCCGCACATACATATATACATATACAGGGGGTGGAAAAAAATTCCGGGCACGTATGCCGGGGTGGGTGGGTGGTCGATAGGACCAACAAACAATTTTTTCCGCAACTCAAAAATATTTTTCCTGCAAGTCTTTTTGATTGTTTTTGCAATGAGTTTGGCTTAAAACACATCTATATGTCAATATTAACATAAATGACAAATTTCATGATGATCAGACAAACAGTATAGCATGTAGCCCATGCTAATGGATTGAATTTTGAAATCCAAGATGGCTGCTGGCAGCCATGTTTTTTTTTGACCGAATCACTCCAAAATGACTTGTTCCTATTTACATGCCAATGTCAACATCCATGACTGATAGTATGCACAGAAATTCATATACAGCTGTTTACAGTGAATTTCCCCCCGCAAATCTCTGTTTTAGTGTTAAAAGGGGGTGGGTGTCCCAAAATGGTCGGAAAAAAACTGCCGAAAACGGAAAAAAAATTTAACGCGGGGGTGGGGGGGGGGGGGGTCTCAACAAGGGTCGAAAGTCAAAAATCAGCATATGTGCCTGCAAATTTGTTCCGATTCCCCCTGCCATACATACATATATACATACACACATACACAATTATATACATACATTCATACAGTACATATGTACACCCATGCATATATTCCCGCTGTGGAACTTAATTGCAGGACATTGAAATTTGAATCGCGTTAATTGACATTGAGCGCCGAAACGCATTATGAACACATATATATACGCATCATTATGTCTTTAAAAAGTTTCTCAGATTTGGGAGTTTTTGGTCTCCAACGGGGTGCTGTTAGAAATTCAAAGTAGGACACCCGCATGCAACACATTAGTAACCTCAAACCTCGCCCTTTGTGCTTTTAGGGCATATATATATAGAATCCGACTGTATAAGCCTTATTACTGGTTCGCGATTTTTAAGATGGCCGATGGTTCCATATGGTCCGATTCCTAACTTTTTATCCCACCCACCGGTAAAAGCCGGTAAAAGGTCAAAGTTGAGAAGTAGCATCCATTTGTAAACATTCGACAGCTGAGTGCGAGAATTTTTTATCAACATTTGATGGCCTAATTTCATTTATTCTCAGTGCAACTACGTGTTTAAGAATTGTTTTGTGGCCATGTCATCTATAGAGTTAGGATCTGGTGACGATGCAGACATTCAAACGCCCTTTTTCTGTCAACGAACTTCCCATAAGTTACTGATAAATAGCGAGTTCTTGCGTTAAAAAAATAACTCAAAAACATACGTGATACATCCAATCCATCTACTGTGCGAAACCTACGTAGTGTATGTATTCAGGGTGAGTGTTTAATTAGTTTTATGAAGTTCTCGCACCTGCGATTCGGTAACGACCTGTTGCCATTTTATTTTGGGAATTCCCAGACTTTAGTCATATGCTAAAAATAGATACTACTTGTTAACTTTGACCTCCGGAGACCAAATGGCGGATTCACCGCGAGTAAGTGATATCACTTATTTGTAGGCCATTAAACATTGAACACATAGCTATGTTAACTCACCGATGGGCCACATGATTCTCTCTTAAATAGACGCATTAATTGATGGTGTCTCGGAAACAAGATACTTCGATCTATTAGTAGAGAAAAATACCAACTGCAACTATATCCGTGCGGTGTTATTTACGGAAGAAATATATTGCCGAAACAAGAAAACAACGTAACGACAAACAGTGTGATGTTAATTCTCTCAGAAACCGATATGCCGGAATAACGATATTTTCGCTGAAAACCGGTGTTTAGAGGCCCCATACAAAATGTCCCGTCTGCGTGATTCGAAGCTGACCTTTAAAGAAGCGGAAACACTTTTTCGTATGAATTTTAATGGTAGACGATTTGTCGGTTTGGGGTTGATTTCCGCTGCATGGTTTCACATCGAATGAGAAAATATGACTCTGAATTTGGGGGAAAATGCTGTCCCATAATTTGTCCACACCGGAAGGCCATTTCCATAACCCCAGATAGATGGCTTACGAGATATTGGTATCAGTTACCAGGACTAACGATCCAAACCACAACACCATGCGACCTTTAATTAATGTCCACATCGGAACGCCCCCCCCCCCCGGTCAATGAATGTGCAAACTCCCCACTCAAATGTATGTTCTTTTCCCGATGTATCAATGATGAAGTAAGTTGCAGCACATTTGGAAACATTCTGCATTTAGTTGAGTACATTTGAAAATATCGCCAAATGTTCATATCGGAATCTGCCCCCCCCCAAATCGAACGATGTCCACACCAGAACGCACAACATTGACGCGAGCAAAGATACGCTGATTTTTTATAAAATGGCCGATAATTAATTTGCCGATTTTATGTGTCATCATGCCGTTTTGACCAGCTACACACCAGAGTGATTGTGCGGTATGGGCATATTCGGGTCTGTCGGTATCCTTTTATTTAAAGATACTCAATCCGTAAAGAGGGTCCCCATCTCAACAGATTCCAACAACAACAATCCGATCAGAGGGTCCTATATTACTATTTCTTTGGCTTTGGGGGTAAAAAATATTTGATTCGAGTCGAGGAACCCATCAAACAAAGCTCAGAGTTATTAGATATTGATTTTTGAAATTTTTTAATTTCTCGAGATGAGTACTAATAACTGCCGTCAATTTGGTAACCTGCTCGAGATTTTACGCCAAAACTCTATTCAAACAGACAAGGATGGATAACTCTATAATCAAGTGGTAATAATAACGAAATTTTTACTGTCTTCTGGGCCAGAAGAATTCCCGATAATGAAAAATAATAGATTTCTAAAATCGATATCTAACAAATCTGAGCTTTGATGGGTGACTTCCTCGACTCGAATAAAATATTTTTGACCCCCGGAGCCATTGAAATAGTAATTGAGAGGAGTTTTATCGGATTGAGTACCTTTAACCCTCATGTGACCGAGAGGGTGTGTATATGCGACTTGCCGGGTATTACATTATTACGGTCGATACGTTCTTGTCACTCAACCTTGTTAAGTTGATCGGCCGTCTTGAATTTCACGTTATAGGACCCGTATCGTAGTAGATCTATTTATTGAGATTCCAGTCGCCTCACGCTTCCTGCATGCTTCGACGGAAGCCCATACGAGCCACGTGTTGTATCTAGTAATACTAACCAACATTACATCGGGGGAAGCAGTTTGAGTTAACACAAAACGATCGCCATATAGTATGGACGATCGGCTATGTTTGCAGTGAGCGCAAGATAGAGCGAAACACACCTTCTTCGTTACTTCTTCTGTTAGATAGTTTTTGATACAACCGTGATAATGCCATGTTTGTTTACAGCATGTGCTCACGAATCCAAAATATTTCGTTATCCCGTTGTCATAATTATAACACGGTCTACTATAAGAAGAATTGTTGAAGCTCATCGCTTAAAACACTACTGCACACTCACGTATTGGAATACCATTGAATTTAGCCATCACAATATCGTGTCAACATGCAAATTGCAATGGCCCTTAAACCTAACAGTTTCGTAGCACTATCAATGCTCAAGTCCATTGATATTCTTCTATTACCGTATTTCAATTGACCTTACTGGGACCAAATTTCAATTAACCCCAATGGGTCCATATTTGTATTAACCCGATCAGTTATGGGACCATATTTGTATTAACCCGATCAGTTATGGGACCATATTTGTATTAACCTGATCAGTTATGGGACCATATTTGTATTAACCCGATCAGTTATGGGTCCATATTTGTATTAACCCGATCAGTTATGGGACCATATTTGTATTAACCCGAGCAGTTATGGGTCCATATTTGTATTAACCCGATCAGTTATGGGACCATATTTGTATTAACCCGATCAGTTATGGGACCATATTTGTATTAACCTGATCAGTTATGGGACCATATTTGTATTAACCCGATCAGTTATGGGTCCATATTTGTATTAACCCGATCAGTTATGGGACCATATTTGTATTAACCCGATCAGTTATGGGTCCATATTTGTATTAACCCGATCAGTTATGGGTCCATATTTGTATTAACCCGATCAGTTATGGGACCATATTTGTATTAACCCGATCAGTTATGGGTCCATATTTGTATTAACCCGATCAGTTATGGGTCCATATTTGTATTAACCCGATCAGTTATGGGTCCATATTTGTAACCGGATCAGTTATGGAACCATATTTGTATTAACCCGATCAGTTATGGGACCATATTTGTAACCCGATCAGTTATGGAACCATATTTGTATTAACCCGATCAGTTATGGGACCATATTTGTAACCCGATCAGTTATGGAACCATATTTGTATTAACCCGATCAGTTATGGGTCCATATTTGTATTAACCCGATCAGTTATGGGTCCATATTTGTATTAACCCGATCAGTTATGGGTCCATATTTGTATTAACCTGATCAGTTATGGGTCCATATTTGTATTAACCCGATCAGTTATGGGACCATATTTGTATTAACCCGATCAGTTATGGGACCATATTTGTATTAACCTGATCAGTTATGGGACCATATTTGTATTAACCCGATCAGTTATGGGTCCATATTTGTATTAACCCGATCAGTTATGGGACCATATTTGTATTAACCCGATCAGTTATGGGTCCATATTTGTATTAACCCGATCAGTTATGGGTCCATATTTGTATTAACCCGATCAGTTATGGGACCATATTTGTATTAACCCGATCAGTTATGGGTCCATATTTGTATTAACCCGATCAGTTATGGGTCCATATTTGTATTAACCCGATCAGTTATGGGTCCATATTTGTAACCCGATCAGTTATGGAACCATATTTGTATTAACCCGATCAGTTATGGGACCATATTTGTAACCCGATCAGTTATGGAACCATATTTGTATTAACCCGATCAGTTATGGGTCCATATTTGTATTAACCCGATCAGTTATGGGTCCATATTTGTATTAACCCGATCAGTTATGGGTCCATATTTGTATTAACCCGATCAGTTATGGGTCCATATTTGTATTAACCCGATCAGTTATGGGTCCATATTTGTATTAACCCGATCAGTTATGGGTCCATATTTGTATTAACCCGATCAGTTATGGGTCCATATTTGTATTAACCCGATCAGTTATGGGTCCATATTTGTATTAACCCGATCAGTTATGGGTCCATATTTGTATTAACCCGATCAGTTATGGGTCCATATTTGTATTAACCCGATCAGTTATGGGACCATATTTGTATTAACCCGATCAGTTATGGGACCATATTTGTATTAACCCGATCAGTTATGGGTCCATATTTGTATTAACCCGATCAGTTATGGGACCATATTTGTATTAACCCGATCAGTTATGGGACCATATTTTAAAGGCCCACTTAATTTTCGAGTCACTGATTATTTTTTTTATAGTGCCTTGATATACTGTTTTAATAACAATCTATGCCATAAAATATGATTAAAATACTATAATTCATCACCATTTGAAATGTCTCAGTCTCAGAAGATGCCCATAGAGAAATAGAAAACAGCTGAAATCATAGAAAGATTACCCCCGTTTTGGCTCCCAGAATGCAACATAATTCAAACTAAAAATGTGTTTTCAATGGAAGGGGAATGAATCTATCTTTAAGATTTATAATTATTCTCCCTCCATTGAAAATAATACAATTTGAACTACAATCCAGATGAAAAAACACGTAGTAATTCAACAAAAACAACATTTATTACACCGGATAAGTTGAAAATACAATGTTTTGGAGCTTCCTCTTTCAAATGGTATATAATATGGCATATATTTTATATATGTGATCTGGGGGTTCGAAAATTATATGGGCTTTTTATTAACAATCAAGGTAAAAGTTTAGTTAACCATCATGGGACCATATTTTTTTATTAAAGGTGCTCAATCCGATCAGACGCTCACAAATTACTATTTCTTTGGCTTTGGTGGTAACAAATATTTGATTCGAGTCGAGGAACCCACCCATCAAAGATCAGAGTGATCAGATATCTATTTTCGAAGTTGGTTATTTCTCGAAATGTGTAATAGTATGTGGCCCAGAAACACGTGATAAAACGGAGGGTCTCGGAAAAAATTACGGATGAAGATGGATAACTCTAAAATCAGGTGATAATACGGCCATATTTTGTTGAACAAAATGTTGATGTATAACAAGTTTTGGGAAATTTGATACCATAGTTGACAGTGGTTAGCATTATTTTTTTGCAATAAATCGATTCTGATAATTAAAGCGTACTTTTGAAGAAATGTTGTTGTTGCTGTTGTATCTTGATGGTATGGGGACCGTCTGATAGGATTGAGTACCTTTAACCATAGAAATCGGATAAGTCTTTTTATATCCGATTTCTATGCCTTTAACCCCCATTGGAACCTATTTTAATTAATCCTCATGGGGCCATATTGTATTTATAGAAATCCTTTCCTCGAAAAAAAAAAACATATTCATCTTTTGGTTGGTTTAATATTTTTCTTCAGATTTCTTAAAGATGCATTATCCGAATTAACGCTCTCAAATTACTATTTCTTTGGCTTCGGTGGTAAAATATATTTGATTCGAGTCGAGGAACCCACCCACCAAAGCTCAGAATGATCAGATATCGATTTTTTTAAGTTTGTTATTTCTCGAGATATGCAATTATTTGTGGCCCAGAAACAGTCGTTCAAACCGATGGTATCGGACAAAATTGTGGATGAAGATGGATAACTCTAAATTCAAGTGGTAATACGGTCAAATTTGTTGATAGTCAAGTGATAATACGGCCATATTTCGTTGAACAAAATGTTGACAAATAACACTTTTTTGGGAAATTTTATACCATAGTTGACAGCGGTTAGCATTATCATGATGCAATTAATCGATTCTGATAATTAAAGCGTATTTTGAAGAAATGTTGTATCCTGATGATATGGGGACCGCGTCTGGTCGGATTGAGTACCATTAATTTGTTCACTTAACAACTTAAGGAAGTGTGACAGTACCCTGATGGTCATTGTGAAAGTTAAAGGCCCACTTAATTTTCGAACCCCCAGATTTACATTATATTTTAAAGGCCGTTGCTAAAGAACGGTATACCGCTCAATTAGTACCAAACGCTAAAGAGCGGCAAACTGCGCTTTAGCTATATGGGCCTGATCAAACTCCAGACAGAGTTAGCCTATCTCTCATCGCTACGCCGGCGCTGTATGGAGTTTGGGGCCTGATACGCTAACTAACGGTATAGGCCTACCGCTCTTTAGCGTTTGGTGCTAAAGAACGGTATACTGCTCTTTAATGGCAAACGCTAAAGAGCGGTATATACCGCGCTTTAGCTATATGGGCCTGATAAGCTAATGAACGGTATACCGCTCTTTAGTGTTTGGTGCTAAAGAACGGTATACTGCTCTATAGCCATCGGTGCTAAAGAGCGGTCCATGTTGGATGAGCGGCACGTGCGTTGCCAATATATTTTGCGCATTGCGCCAACGTATTACGTTATAATCCGTACCGCTCTTTCGCCCTCATCGCTAAAGAGCGGTATGCCTATACCGTTCGTTAGCCCTCAGTGCTAAAGAGCGGTATACCGTTCTTTAGACACTCCGTTATATAAAATATATGCCATATTATATACCATTTGAAAGAGGAAGCTCCAAAACATTGTATTGTCAACTTATCCGGTGTAATAAACTGAGGACATGTTGTTTTTATTGAGTTGCCAACGCGTTTTGTCATCTAGATTGCAGTATAAAGCAGTATTATTTTCAATGCAGGGGGAATAACTATATATATTAAAGATGGAGTTCTTCCCCTTCCATTGAAAAAGTTTGAACTATGTTGCATTCTAGTATCCAAAGGGGGGGGGGGGGGGGGGGAGTCATCCTATGATTTCAGCAATTTTCTATTTCTCGGTGGGCATCTTCTGAGACAGAGATGTTTCAAGTAGTGATGAATTATAGTATTTTAATCATATTTTATGGCATAGATTGTTATTAAAAGGGCCATTCTCAGGTAACCGGGACCAAAGCAACAAAAACAAATCGAAAAATTAATTTTCGTAAACAATTGTCAACATTATTTATTTGTGAAGTTGGGTATCCATTGTACATTTAACAGAAGTGGTTAACATATCGATGATATATTCCTATAAAATATGACTCCATGAAGATGGTACCCGCATTTTCAGTGTGCGACAGATACGTTACCACAGCATCATTCTAGATAACATCGGTTTTTCTATCTAAGAGGATTTCTGCTATGCACAATAAGATGTAATGCTCATATCAGTCCACAAGTTGCATATATTGACTGAAAAATCATATCTGGTATGGAATACTTTTTATTTATGGACCATATATACACGAATTCTACGCGAATCGTGACTTATTTTCAACCATTTCAGGAAAACATAACACACAGTTCGTGTGTCCTACATTATTATGAGCGTCGTGGACAAATGTTTCAATGTACATGTGATTCCACGCACTGGGGTTTACAATGAACCAAAATTATCTGAAATAGCTTTATTTTTTCCCAAGATATGCGTTGGTACATCGGCCAAGTTTTAGGTAACGTATCTGTCGCTATATAACAGAAAATTATATTTTCTCAGTTTCAAAACTGGCATTGTACTACATGAATATGCCACAGTATGTTTGCTTCCTTTGGTACATATTTGTAACAAAATAGCTTGTATTGGATGCAAAAGCAAACAGATAGATCAATATATTATATACATGCATGCACTCTATATTTAAATCTTCACTGATATATTGAATATTGAATAGTTTGTAAAAAGTCTGATTATCGACTAATAGTAGGTATCCAAATAGTTATAGGCCTGTATTGAACAACATAATAAATATTTCTAAATACCGGTATTTAAAAAGGTCCGTCCGCGGGACACACACCTAATGGAGTAGATTAGTAAAAGAATTGGTCACTTCGTGACTAAAGCATGAAATTTTGACATACCAATTGATATTAGATATGGAGCCACGCTGAAATTTCACTTTAACCCCTCTTTTAAATTTAAAGAGCGTTTCGTGGTTATATAATTTAATAAATGTCACAATTAATCTTACCATGGAATCTGCGCTTGAACTTAGGCATATACAGTAAGAATGACTCAGCACGATATAATGGCACATTTTTAGGGCGAAATTGGAACTCCCCGTTCAAGATGACTGTCAAAATGGCAGCCGTAAGTGGAACATTTGACGTTTTTTCACTGATATCTTTCAGACCAGTTTCTTCTGAATTGAACTGGTTCGGAAATGTGACTTTATTTTGTATTGTTCATGTTAATTGGTCACTGGAGCAATGAAATATGACATTCGTTGGATCCCAGCCCCTTCCGATCCCTCAATAATTTGATTTTACAGAACGCGGTATGAAATTTCACCAAAAATCGCCATTGGGATTCTAGTCATATTTCAACAAGAAATGAGCAGAACTGTGCAAAATAAGTGAGGCTTACCATTACTTATGAAAATTTCAACTCAATGGAACCAAAATTGTCACTTTGGCTAACAATGGCTGTCAAATGACGGCTAAAATATGGAAAATGGTCAATATTGTCCCGTCGTGCCACGCAATCGCTTGAATGTTGTGGATGATGAATAAAATATGCTGTTCTGTCATATATACATTGAATACTAACATTTATGATGCATCTTGGATAAGTATTACTATTACATTACCAAAATTATTGAAATTTTCTCTCGAAATCGGGAAAACAAAAACTTTTCAGGTTTGCACCATTTTTTCAAGTAAAATGGAACTATCTTTTGTGTTTATTGTTTTGATCCGTCTTAAATGCGTAACACTGAAGTGTTTTTAGAAAAATATACTCAAGCTGGCTTTCAAAATGTCCACGAAATTTGTTAGAAAATTTGATATTTTCAAATGAGCAGAACTCTGAAACTGAACTGGCATAATTATGTGGCTACTCTGGCCCAATAACATGTGCAACCATTATAGGTAAGTGGATGTCAGACCAGGTAACACGTCTATCAGGATAGGTGTCTCAATACCTATTACTCTAGAATGACAGAGAAATAGCCAACTTAAAACACTGGCGGGTGGACCAGATGACTTTTTAGAAAGTCAAACAAAGAGATGAGTAAAAAACTGCTTAATAACATCAAATTCTGAGTCCTTGGCATAAAGATTGATTTACTAATGTCAGGAAAACAGATTCCTCCATTGTGCATATAAAAGGCCACCAAGATGAAGAACTCTCTGAAAATACATCCCAATCGATTAACATATGCTTATTATTATGGAAAGTGATAGCCACCAAAGGTCCAACTGCACTACTCTCCCCTGACCATACAATCATGTTATATATACATAAACACCACACAATTGACCATGCAGCCACTCGCTTTATACACACACACCTCACCCACGACCATACAAGGACACTTGGGTTTACCCGTAAACCACACACATGACTATACAGCCATGAGTCAACCATTCAGGTACACCAGATATACTCCTACACTTCACTCATGACTATACAGTCGTTCAATCGTGATCATACAATCACTTGTATACATATTCGCCTCATCGTTGGCTATACAATAACTCCCTGTATATATATTTGCCACATTTATGGCCATATATCCACTCAAGATATACATATACACTGCAACCATAACCATAGAGTAACTCCCGGTATGCATATACACATCGCCAATGGTCATACAGCCCTTGTATATATATACAAATGCCCCGCACACATGGCCATTCACACACTCCAGGCTTGAATATACTCCCCACTCAAGACAATTCAGCACTCGTAGCATACCCATACACAACATTTGTGGTCATACAATCACTCCTTGTTTACCAACTTCACCTCACCATTGGCCATACGATCACTCCCTGTGTACATATTGACCACACCCATATAGCCAATAAATATATACAATGTACACACACACCCCCCATCAATGCCTATCATAGAATCACTCCAGGTATACATCGACACCTCACCATTGACCCTACATACCTTCTAGGTATAGCAATACGCGCATAGTACCTCACCATTGGCCATACAGTCACTCCTGTATACATTTTCTTCGCACCCATGACCATACCCACTCAAGATATACATATACACCCCACTCATGACCATAAGGTCAATCCATGTATACACATACACCTCACCAATGAATATACCAATATCACGCACGACCATTCGTACACTCCAGATTTACATATATACATCGGCCCATGACAATTCAGCCACTCGATGTATACTCAATCACCCCATTCATGATCATACTACTATTACATTACCAAAATTATTGAAATTTTCTCTCGAAATCGGGAAAACAAAAACTTTTCAGGTTTGCACCATTTTTTCAAGTAAAATGGAACTATCTTTTGTGTTTATTGTTTTGATCCGTCTTAAATGCGTAACACTGAAGTGTATACAGCTATTCTCTGTATACATATACATCCACCAATGATAATACAGCCACGGCAGAGATGATTATACATCACATATACAACCATGACCACAAGGACACTCCATGTATACTCCAGGTATGCATATACACTTCAACAATCATTACCGTACTGTCATGCCATGTACACCTATACACATTGCACATAAGCATATATAAAATCACTGCCTATTTATTCATACACCTCACAGTCCCACGCGTGATCATACAGCCATCATATGTATAAATATTACACCCTTCCTTGACAATAGTCACTCATGTATATCCCATGTATATCCCACACATGACCACACAGTCACTCTATATATACATAAACAACACACATATGAACATACTGCTACTATCAGTATACACATAAACCACTTCAATAACCATACAAATAATCCTTGTATAGCTATTCACCTCACACATGACCACACAGTCACCCCTTGTATACCTATATAGTAGCAAAATTCCATATTACAGTGCATCATTTAAAATGATTTGTCATGCCCCAGAAGGTACAGGGACAACGAGAATGAAACGTGTAGTAGTCAGTAGATTAAGAAACATGGTTAATCACTAAGTGTTACAATTTTTTTGCTAACTCTTTGGAACAGAGAATACTGCTCTGGATATATGTAAACAAATACGTTTTTTTATCAAATGTGGTTGCCATTTTGGAAGCCATCTTGAGTAATTTTTTATAAAAACACATTAGTGTGACGCATTTATTAAGACATATCAAGAACAATAAACATCTTTTATACCAAAGATAGTTCCATTTACTTGAATAAATGTCCAAACCAGAATAGTAATTTTTTGCCGATATTGATTTGTGTCAAACTTGTGATAAAAAATCCAATAATTCTCGTAATGTCAGTGGTTACATTAGTAACACTTAACCAATGTGCATCAGAAATGTTAACATAAGACAGCATAGCCAATTGTATTCGCCAATCACAACTTGTAAGCGATTACATGGCATGATGGGGAAATATTTACCATTTTCCAGGTTTTGGCTGCCATTTTGGCAGCCATTTTCAGACAAAGTGACAATTTTTGTTCCATTGAGTCTCAAATATTCATAAGTAATTGTATGCCTCGCTTAGTTCGCACAGTTCTGTCAATTTCTTGTTAAAATATGACTAGAATCCTAACGGTGATTTTTCGTGAAATTTCATACCGAGTTCTCTATATTCGAATTATTGGGGGATTGGAGGGACTAGGATCATACGAATGGTATATTTCATTGCTCTAATGATAACTTAACACACACAATACCAAATAAAGTCACATTTCCGAACCAGTTCCATAAAGCAAAACCTGATCTAGAAGATATTTAGTGAAAAAACGTCAAATGTACTCTTTCAGCTGCCATTTTGATGGCCATATTGGACGGGGAGTTCCAATTTTACCCTAAAAATGTGGCATTATATCTGTCAGAGTCATACTTACTGAATATGCCTAATTTTAAATCGCATATTTCATGGTAAGATTAATTGCGACATTTAATAAAATATATAATCACGAAACGCTCTTTAAATAAGGAAAACCCATTAAAAGGGGGGTTAAAGTGAAATTTCAGCGTGGCCCCATATCTAATATAAATAAGTATGTGAATATATACATGTGTGCAAAGTTTCATGCTTTAGTCACAATTTGAACAATTGCCTTGAAAATTTGACTTAATCTACTCCACTAACTCTTTTGGGCCTACGAACAAGTGTCTGCAAATTTTTGTCTGACCCCACCCCCCCCTTCAGGGCCTACGCAATTTTTAAAGACCACGTATGCCTAATTGTATATTTCTGTGGCATTATATACCCTAAGGACCTATAATAATAACAATAGAACATTTAACTGTGTCAATTAAAACAATCCTAACAGTCATATTGATGTTTTCTTCGGCTTACGAACACGATTGCATAATCGGTAACGTATCTGTCGCGGTAACGTATCTGTCGAATCGAAACGTTTTTAGCAGCTGTGGCTATTGGTGAATACTAAAAGCTTCCAAACTATATTGTTAAATGATCCCAGCCGAACCTGTTATATGATAGAAAATACCAATCAGCAAGGTTTAAGACGTTTATTGAGATATGGCACTAAATGTTGGTAACGTATCTGTCGAAAAGTAACGTACCACTCCGTGGGCCGAGTCTATGTATCGCTAGCATTTCTTGCACAAATTGTCGAGCAAGTTTTCGATATTACATTCTCAAAGACATCCATGGGACGGATGTATGGACACAACTTGCAAACCTGATACACATTTTACTTATTGACAAGGCGCAACTTTTGACTTGGTAACGTATCTGTCGAGACGATTTGCGACAACAACATATCGTGGTGTAAAATATACCGTTCCTGCTAAATTTATGCCACCAACTACGTTCTAACATTGTCACGACTACAGATACGTCGACAAACCCAATACAAGTCCAATGTAGCCATTTTTTATGAGTTGTAGGATTAAATAAATTATTCCAACCGAGCTTGCGACAGGCTCTTTTGGTTGGATATGGGGTATATATCGCTACAGGGTGTCAAAATTATCATGGCGTTGTATCCACATTGTTAAAAATAAATCACAACTGGTTCGTTTCAACCGGAGAGGAACATTTTTGAACACGAAAATGGTAGTTTTTATGTTGAAAGTGGTGTGCGACAGGTAAAACCCGTATTGGTCCCTGTTATCTGAGAATGGCTCAAAACCGTATATCAAGTCACTATTAAAAAAAATAATCGGCGACTCGAAAATTAAGTTAAAAAATAAAATCCCAATGTCATGAAATTATAAATTTCGTTATAATCAAGGAAATTTGTGTCGAGCTACCAGAATAGCAAAAGTGCCCACCAACGCTGGCTGTATGACCAGTAGCCAAAACCAAGTTAACACTACACTTTTTAGTGTGTATACCTGTTGCCATTAGGTTACACGTTTTATATGATGCCATATTTTGTTTACAAATGGCGGATATTGGATTTTGTTGAACAAATTATCTTATTAATTTTACCTGTAACATGGCGCCAAAAGAGCCATCGCCACTTCAACTTTGTCAAAAGGAGGCTGACGTTTTAAAGAAAAAGGTCTAAAAATTTGTTTCGGTCTGCATAGACCATTACGAAATTGTACATATTAGAAAGTTCGATATCATATTTTCGCCGGCGTTAGTTTCATGTTTTGTCTTGCTCAGAAATTGACAAAATTCAATATTCTTCAAAAATCAAACTTCTAACTGTGGTATTCGCCGACTTGGAGCTTGGGATTATAGTTTTGGCATAACTTTTCAAACATACTTCTAACGTAGGACAAATTTGGACCATGGACTACAATGCTGTTGTTGGCTTCGTAATCATCAGACTTATCAGATCAGGACAGTACTCAGTAGCTGATTAATGTCTCTAGTAGGCCTACTTTTCTTTAACCGGAACAGGAAGATTCGGCTCGGTATTTTTCGGTTGCGAGAAGATTCGACTGAGAATATTCAACTGGGAAGATTCGGCCAGTCTATATATTGATCTACATGTATAGTTAATTAGGGGTCCGTGACTACCCGCCCCCGAGACAACCCGCCCCCTTTCACTCTGAGACAACCCGCCCCCGGACAACCCGCCCCCAAAAATCAATTAGCAGTAATCAGTGGCTAATTAGGAGGTGCGAGGGGATTATGAGATGTTTGTTTAACGAAACTGGGTTGTTTTTTAAAGATTGTTATTTGATTTAACAACATGGACAACAATAAATACACATGTAATATAATATAACTTATGAACACAAAAATGCATCAACGATAATATGTTTATTTATTACGAAGTTTAGGCCAAAAAAAAAAAGTGTTTTGGTTCTCGGGCAATTTTTTTTTCAAATCAATGAGGGAGGGAGGGTTTTATTTTTATTTTTTATTTTTTTCTGCGCATAGTAAGCATGGACAAAGATACCTTCCTCTGTCTAGTAATAACCAGAAAGGTAGAGGGAACTGTTATGCATATAAACTCATTTAGTCTTATATAAAAATGACATTGTACTACCAGTGTATGACTGGGATTACCTAACAATATATAATGCCCCTGACATTAACTACTGTTATTGTTGTCTAAAAACTGATAACTCCCCATTCTAATATGTGATCCTAAATTTAGTCCTGTGCCTTTCAATTGTATAAAGTTACAATTAGTGTAAGTTGTTCACAATGACTAATTGTAAGAAGAGCATGAGGATCAGCTAATCATTTTCTTAATTGTAGTCATCTACTTTATGTTGTAAGCCTGCAAGTCACTTTTTAACACATTACATGTTAGAGCTCAATGCTCAATGCTATGGACATGTTGATTAAATCCCCAAAAAAAATATATTTTTTTTTTTTTCAATTTTTTTTTTCGTAAGTTTTTTTGTCGTAACATCGGGCATTGCAATAAAAAGGCCTAATGCGGCCCTTTTTATTCAATGCGGCGGTGCCTGAGAACCAAAACCTTTTTTTTTTTTGGCCTTAATGAACGAAATTTAAAAACGGAATGAATGAATATGAACGAAGATTAAAAACCAAATTTCTCTGCACTGTGCCAGTCTCTTCTCCGTTCCGTAGACGTTTGAGCACTTCTTCAGAAAGCTGGCTGTTGTTAACCTCGGTGGATCGGACATGTAATCATCCCAGAACTCCCTAATCTTCCTGGCCTGGATAGTGTACTAAAGTGAGTGGTTTGGGTGGCTGGCCCCGGGATTGTCGAAAGGGCCGAAAGGCCCTTTCCTTAATCCCAATGAAGATGTCCCACACTCAAGAGTTAATATAACCTGTTCCGTCGACATCGTTTAAAGGCTGTTTGTATACTCACCTCCAGTTAACATCAGTGAGATGAATCCCGATCACTAAGTGTTGTGATAACACACTGTGATAATTGAACCATTTGCATCAAATGTTTGTTTTGAAAGCACCCCTTTTAATTAGTCTTCACTTACCTTAAGTGCCGTTCAGTTGTCAAAACATCGTGTCATTCTTTATCGCAGTCCACGCATTGACATAATTAATGAATAAACACATGTTTTGTTGATCAAAATCTTTAATAATATATCATCAAAGAACATAATCACTATTAACAATTTCGGGACAACCCGCCCTCATTTATCGGGACAACCCGCCCCCAAAATAGCATAGGGGCGGGTTGTCTCAGGGGCGGGTAGTCCCGTTCCTGTTAATTAGTGCAGGGATTGATGACAGCTTGGTCTTAGTCTTTACTGAAAGAACATTTAGTTGTAACAATTAATTGAAGCGATTGTGGGATAATTTACAAGGGTCTTGATTAACTAATGTGTAGTAATACATGTAACACACTTTATTAGACGATTAATATAATAAAAAATATGAAACATGTTTATACACAAGCTGATAGAAGGTGTAACGTACAATACAAACATATCAATATTGAATTTTTTAACTGAACGAAATTGACATTTATTCTTTATTTGAAAACACATAATTAAACATTATAATCATGGATTACATGTACATCTATAGAAACGATCACAAACCCTTACTTTATTATGAAACATTCAAAATTATTTAAAATCATAACTTTAATAGAAAATAAACAATTCATTACTTTATTATTAAAAATTGCGGTTTCTTATTGCATCTATAGCGTTTCTATTTCTATGCTTGTCAATTCTGTATATCTTGGTTACTACCTCTTACTGTGAGTCTTACATGTATGAACTTCTGGGACATGGCTGAACAAACCTATCCAATGGCCTCTTATAGTAAAACAAAATAAATAAATTACCTACATGTACATGTACCTACTCCCTCAAAGGCTCTTGAAGTATAAGATAGGGTGACTGGGGTCATGGGGAAACAAAGTTATTTGTGACCATGTGTCTATGTACTGTTACATGGCTTAGTCTATTGAGCTGCGAAGCAGTTGTCCGAAGACTAAATACATTGAACTTACTGTATTGTCTGCAGTTTAACCCTCAAACATTTCAATGTTTTGAAGATGTGAAGTACCGTACTGAATTTAGCATATGGGATTGCATCACTAAATTCACCCTCTACTAGCCTCTAGGGACCTCATTCTGCAAATATCAGACAGACTATATCCAGGCCTGTATCAAGCTTTGAAATAGTGTGTCTGTCATTTGCAGAATGAGGTCCCCAGAGGGTGAATTTAGTGATGCTACCCAGCATAGTGGGCTAGCATCACCAAATTAACCCTCTGGGAACCTCATTCTGCTGAGGTGTAAGCAGAATGAGGTCTCCAGAGGGTGAATTGGGTGATGCTAGCCCACTATGCGGGGTAGCACCACTAAATTCACCCTCTGGGGACCTCATTCTGCAAATGACAGACACACTATTTCAAGGCTTGTATCTAGGCATGGATTATCAGATCTCAATGATGATTGGTATATTGTTTCTGAAATGGTCACTGAAATTAGGTGTATTAATTTAAACGTGGATTTAGCCAAATTTATTTAATTTTTTTTCAGGTGGAAAAACTTGTTAAAGAAACAAACAAAGCTGTTGACAACAAGAAGCTGAAGAACAAAGAAGAAGTACTCAACAATAACTACAAAGAGTTCGTACCTTATTCAGATTGTATTAACCCTTTCATGCAGGGGGGGGGCGGTGAAAAAAAAAATTCCGGCACATATGCCGGGGTGGGTGGGTGGTCAAAGCCACCAACAAGCAATTTTTTCCGCAACTAAAAAAAAAATTTCCTGCTTGTTTTTTTAGTGTTTTGGCAATGAGTTGGGCTTCAAAACCACTTTGAATGAGAGAAATACTGTAATTATAACTGTAAACTGACTGCAGGCAGTTATCGTGTTGTATTTTGTTGCAAATTTTGAAATCCAAGATGGCCGAATGACCTCAAAATGACTCATCCTATTTACATGTCCATGTTAACATCCATGATAAATAGTATGCACAGAAATTCATATACAGCTGTTTACAGTGAATTTCCCCCCGCAAATCTCTGTTTTAGTGTTAAAAGGGGGGTGGGTGTCAAAAAATGGTTGGAAAAAACTGCCGAAAACAGAAAAATATTTGGCGGTGGGGGTGGGTGGGTACAAAAAATGATCGAAAGGGAAAAAATGCCATACGTGCCTGAATTTTGTTTTCCGACCCCCCCCCCCCCCCTGTTTCATGACGGGATTTTAGTGTGTCCGTCATTGGCAGAATGAGGTCCCCAGAGGGTGAATTTAGTAATGCTATCCCGCATAGCGGGCTAGCATCACCAAATTCACCCTCTGGGGACCTCATTCTGCATGGCCTCATCTGCTATGGGAGACATAGAATCAGAATGAAGTTCTGTTAGATTTTTTCGACAATTATAGTTTCATGATACATTCTTCAAATGGTGTAGTGACGCCATCTGCTGGGGAATTACAGTCCCGTCAAACCACGCATCACCATATATAGAAATCGAGGTGTAGAAAATAAATAGATTTAAAGAATAAAAATCGAATAGCTCTGAGTTTTGAAGGGTGGGTTCCTCAACGAAAATAATAAAAAATTTAGCATCAAAGTAAAAAAATAGTAATTGTGGGTGGGGTTATATTGGACAGAGCATCTTTAACCCTTTCATGATGGGAGCTGCGCTGATGCAGCATTAAAGATCATGATTCATGAATGTGCCAGTGCATTCTCTTATATATGCAAGTCTCCCATAGCGAGCCTCGCATATATAAGAATGTGCTGGTTACAAGGTAAAGGTAAATATTTTTAGACCAATGTATTCTCTTATATATGCGACTCTCCCATTTCGCATATATAAGGGAATGCATTGGCAAAGGGTTTTCACAAAATTTCAGGAAGTTCCAGTCATGGCAGAGTTAATTTCTCTCTCATTCAAATGGTCCATGGCTTGCTTTAGTGTGTCTGATATTTGCAGAATGAGGACATCAGAGGGTTGACATCACCATATTCACCCTCTGGGAGCCTCATTCTGCTTAGGCCTCAACTTCTATTGGAGACCTAGGATCAGATTGAAGTTTCCCAGTTGAACTTGTGATGTTGATGCATTGGTCACCTCGATTATGCAATTTATCTTCTGCAAAAATTATGGGATATATAAACTGAACAGAAGGGAAAAAGTAACTAAAACATATACCCCGCTGGACAAAACAAGTGTCCATTGCCACCGCGGTGTATTTGTCGTTCGGCCGCGGTGTCAGAGTTTGTAACTGCAGTTGAGCACCGTGTACGAACGGCAAGTACACTGCAGCCGAACGGCAAGTACACCACAACCGAACGGCAACCACACCGCGGCCAGACGGCATGTACACCCTGGTTAGATTTCTGGTTTGTATTGTAACAGAACGAGAGAGAGAAGTGCGGGAGTCGCACCGAAAGTTGGCAGCACCCAAAATCTCAGGCCACCGGTCACCCATCCAGGTAGTAACCGGGCTCGACGTTGCTTAACTTCGGTGATCACACAAAGCGTCTAACGACCGTGACCAAGAGATCTAGACCTCTCGATCAGAGAAGTCATCGGCCTTCTATATTTACAACGCGACCGCTACACTACTCCCCCGTTCTTTTTCGAGATTCACCGAATCTCACCCGAGTCCTCGCTGGGTCGTGTTATTGGGTTACGTCTCGCTGGGTCGTGTTATCGGGTCACGTCTCGGTGGGTCGTGTTTATAGGGTCGCATTCTCATCGGGTCGCTTTTAGGGTCGCATTTGCGGTGCATCATGGGAAAGGGTCGTGTTGCTATATAAACAAACCCGACCCGATCTCGTGTGCACTCCAACGGAATTAGTCTTTGTAGACAGTCAACACGGAACTAGTGTCAGTATTTTACCTGACTTTTAAAGACCCATTGGGGGCATTTTGTCAAGACATTCGGGGATTTCGGAGTGCCACCCCTGTCTTTGGCTGTTGGTTATCAATTGGCTAATTGCCTAATTGATTGATTTATGCCATTTAGCTGGCTGTTGGTCATACTTTGGCCGTTTGAGAATCGTAAAGATATACAGTTATTTTATGGGCATTTTAGCTCATACTCACCTGAAAGAGACCCAAGAGAGCTTTGGTGATAACATATCTTCATTCTTATGTGAATCATTCTGTGGAATCTTGGATATTGATCTATTAAATAATATTGCTTTGTAACGGTTTGTCTGTGGTCACTTAAAGATACTCAGTGGGCTCATACATTGATAGTCCTATTAGGGATTCGAGGCTTCACATAGGGAGATCAATACAAGACACAGGCTCAAGCAGTAAAGAACAGACAGCAGCTTATTCAAGAAGCAAGATCCAAGAATCCACAGATACATTTCCTGTAACGTTGAGGTTTGGGGCAAAGAGAATTATCCACGCTATCGAGAAGTCATTACAAGAACTCGAACCACGTTACAGTATCATCTTTTTTCAGTTTAATAAACGTACACCGCGGCAACTACACCATGGCCGAATGGCAAGTACACTGCGGCCCAACTGTAGTTAGCTGGTGGAACCGCAGTGAAGTTGCATTTCGGCCGCAATGGCAAAGCTAACTGCACCGCGGTTAAGTGGACACTTGTTTTGTCCAGCAGGGTACATGTAACTTCCCAGAAGAATGAGGTCCCAGCAGGTGAATTTGGTGATGTTAGCCGCTGTGCGAAAAAATAACTAAATTTACCTGCTGGGGATCTCATTCTGTAAATGTCAGCCGTATTAAATCCAAGCTCATATGGTCTTGAGACACAGAGATACAGTCATTTGCAGAATGAGGTTCCCAGAGGGTGAATTTAGTGATGCTACCCCGCATAGCAGGCTAGCATCACCAAATTCACCCTCTGGGAACCTCATTCTGCTGAGGTGTAAGCAGAATGAGGTCCCCAGAGGGTGAATTTAGTGATGCTACCACGCATAGCGGGCTAGCATCACCAAATTCACCCTCTGGGAACCTCATTCTGCTGAGGTGTAAGCAGAATGAGGTCCCCAGAGGGTGAATTTGGTGATGCTAGCCCGCTATGCGGGGTAGCATCACTAAATTCACCCTATGGGGACCTCATTCTGCAAATGACAGGCACACTATTTCAAGGCTTGTACAGTCTATTTCTGGAATGAAGATGATATATATACATTAATACACATGTGTATATTGAATTTTGAACAGACCAGTCACCAGGTATAGGAGACTATATGTTTTTTTTTAAGTTTTATTGATTAGACATGTGATGCCAACCATTGTGAGGTTTAACCATTCCTTTACTGAATACTCATTGAAAAGCGTCCATTTTGAACTTATTATCTGAACATTTCCCACCAATTTATAATATCTTTTCTTACGTCTGTCATCTGCTGATTTTTCTTGGACACTCCTCAAAATGAATGATAGACCATTTCAATAGATATTTTATAACTGGGTGAAAGAATTCATTTTGTAAAATAAGGGCTAAAATTACTAAGTGAGAACTGGGTGGGATTTAAAGGGGTACTGGATTATGGCTCAAATTAATTCATTTGTTCTTATATTCTGTGGAGTATAAAAGGAGATGGTCCCATAAATGGTTGGATTTAGTTTACAATCCCCCCTTTAAGTTTTTTTTTTTTGTGCAGCCTTCACTCCTTCAAGAAAGATACAGCGGAACTTCTAGAGAAAGTCAATGAATTGGCAGAGGTTTGTATAATTATCCATTACACATATTTAAGTACTTGTCTCTACTAAAGTTATTGTTCTCCCAAGCTTTGCAATTGTCTGTTATTGTAAAATGAGGTCTCGAAAGGGTGAATAGTGATGCTTTCCTGCACAGTCCCGTGCATGATAGCGTCACTAAATTCACCCTCTGGCTACCTCATTCTGCAAATGACAGACACACTATCGCCAGGCTTGGTTGTGTGATGTGTGCATAAATCTAAAAATATAAAATCTTCTGCAGGGTTCACGCTTTGAACAGAATTATCAGTGAGCACAGTGAATAGGTGATTACCTAGTGATAACACTGTTGTTTTATGGAGTTTTTTGTAATGTCCAATAAATAGATGGATTGGAATTCTACAATGGGTAACAGACGCAAGCTACCGAATGTTACCTCAGAACACCCAACGAAGACAAAAAACTGATGAACTTTTTCGGAGCTCTGTAAGATATAATACATGAATAAAAATTACACCCATAATTGGGTGCTACATGTACAAAGAAATTGGATGTACCAGCGAGCACCACTACTCAATGGCATATCAGTTATGTAAGGTATTATAAACTGCTTCCCATCTAGGGCTTAATAATAACAACAACCTGGCTTCCCATCGTAAAAGTTTTAATCCAACATTAGATATTCAAAGTCATCACCTCATTATAATTTAATAAGCAACAGCTTTTATCTTGGCAAAAATAGCGGTAACAACTAACACACCTCCTTAGTTGGTAAAACGGCATCTGAGTGAACCAAGGCTATCGAACACCTATGCGTTTGATTGTCTCAAACATTTCAATATCCTTCACGTGGAGCTCCTTGGTCCAGTGGTTAGTCTGTCAGCTTATCTTCGCTGTTAACACATCAAGATGATGCAATTTTCGGATTGTGCTCTGTTCAAATCGAGCCCCAAGTTCTGACCCTTGTGCAATGTCGCTCGTAATATGACTGCTCATGTGTTGATAGAGTAGTCGGCAGGGGTGTTGATCGATCTTGTCAGCTTGATTTCTCAGTTATGCTCAAACACAAAGATATCTCATCGGGTTATACAAACTCACGCTAATTACATCACGTCCATATTTATAAGATCGTGCCGTCATGGCCTCACTCGTATTACTCATCCTTAGTACATATATGTATAAAGGCTATAACTCTAAAATCATTTCGGGTTGTTTGTTTATTCCAAGCAATCAGAGCCTATTGAAGACTACATACATATATTATAAGCCAAAATGATTTACGTTATAATTTTGAACAATTAATTTAGTTAAGCCAAAGGTGTCAAGTTCATGAGTTGTCATTCTTGGGTTTTTTAAAACAGATTTTTATTGTTTTATTCTGCGAAAAATCCAAGCAATCACAACATATTGAAGACTACATACATGTATGATAAGCCAAAAATGATTTAAGCTATAAATTTGAACAATTAGTTTATGGCCAGTTAATGGTTGCATAACATTTGAATGTGACAATCTCGGCCAAGCTCAGACGACTTCTATATGTGCAAATATGACAACTAAACAATATTTTGTTGATTAAACTATAATTTTTTCACAACAGGTAATCATGTATTGTGCACAACAAACATTCAATCTGCTGTTTTATTTATTTTCATATCTAAAAACAGAATATCGTTTAGCGTTAAACAGCCAAGTGAGGCCGTGACATCACAACTATAAAGGGAGAATATATTTCTTCCAAAATGGCGGTGTTAAGTTAATTTCTTGCACGTGTTAGTTTGAGACGCCATATCTCCGATCTTGTATGGAGATTTGCACTGAAATTTTACACACGAACAGAGAACAGCTTGCTTAATGCACATGCGGGTCATACATATGAAATAGGAATAATTCATGCAAGGTATTTGCCACAACACTTGTGATTTGTTTTTCTGTCTACAGGACAAAGAGCCTGGGAAGGTGAAGAATTACGATAAGAAGAAAGCTGATGAGGTGAAAAGAATAGAACTGTGGACGGTAAGTATTCATATACATATAAGGCCCTAATTAGTAATTAGGTCAAATAAATACAAATTCCATGTTCTCAGGCACCTCCCTCCTCACTGAAATGTTCTTTTAAAAAGTCTCGTTAAAAGTTTTTTCAATATTTTCTGTTAGAAATATTGGATTTGAAAAATTAATATTTTTGTTTGTTTCCGGAGTATGTTTTCCAGATTTTGAGAACAAAAATAAAAATAAATAGCCTCCCTCCCTCATCTCAAAATTTAGATATAACTGCCTGAGAACGCATATGCTATTTTAACCCTTTCATGACGGGAGCTGCGCTGGTGCAGCATTAAAGATCTTGTGCCAGTGCATTCTCTTATATATGCGATTCTCGCATATATAAGAGAATACACTGGCTTACAAGGTCAAGATAAATACTGTTAGGCCAATGTATTTTCTTATATAGGCAAGGCTCCCTATGGGAAACTCACATATATAAGAGAATGTATTGGCACAGGGTTTTCACAAAATTTCAGGAATCTTCAGTCAGGGAAATGTTAAGGCCCTTATCTATGTTTTTATGCAGCCACACATTCTTTCAAGCTTTACAGAGATGAATCAACTAGATCCAAGTCTTTGAAATAGTATATTCACCCTCTGGGGACCTCATTCTGCTTAGGCCTATAATATCTATAGTCTCAAATTAACATTATTTTTAGTTACTTTTTCCCTTCTGTTCATTTTCTATATCCCCTAATTTTATCAAGAAGATAAAATGCTTAATCAAGGTGTCTAATTTATGAACATCACCAACTTCAACTGGGGAACTCCATTCTGTTCCTAGGTCTCCCATAGCAGTGGAAGACTCAGCAGAATGAGTTTCCCAGAGGGTGAACTGGTGATGCTAGCCCACTGTGTGGGATAACGTCACTAAATTCACCCTCTGTGGACCTCATTCTGCAAATGACAGACACTATTTCAAGGCTTGGACTCATCAATCTATACCGGAGCGCACCAGTCATACTTCCTTTCTGACTGTCACCAGCTGGGTACTAGTCTGTGGTTTTCTATATTTAGCGAGGGTTTTTCCAGACAAAATGGCGAAACAGCAATCGACCAAAGTCAAATTTCTTATATGCTTTGAGAACAATTCCCTTGCTAAAAACATATTGACAAAATGGAGAATTAGAGCCAAGCCTTGAAATAGGGTGTCTGTCATTTGCAGAATGAGGTCCCCAGAGGGTGGATTTAGTGATGCTACCCCGCATAGCAGGCTAGCATCACCAAATTCACCCTCTGGGGACCTTATTCTGCTTACAACTCAGCAGAATGAGGTTCCCAGAGGGCGAATTTGGTGATGCTAACCCACTATGCAGGGTAGCATCACCAAATTCACCCTCTGGGGACCTCATTCTGCAAATGACAGACACCCTATTTTAAGGCTTGATTAGAGCGGTATTTTGTTGATGATTTTCTCAAACTCTTTAGCAAAATGGCAGCAAATTTGAACTGCAGTGTTTAACTTGCCATGAATGTTGAAGTCCATGTGCATTTGTTTAGACTTTTGTGTGGATAAAATAATCTTAAAACCAAATCACACCGTTTCGCGATATAGTTCTTTGGTTCTAGAGGGACTTTACATACTTAAGGTATGAAATTACACAAATTTGGTTCAATATTTTATGTGCTTAATACAGTGTATGTTGCTCTGTTCGCTTAGTATATATATATTGATATTGTGGAAGTCCACCAAATGTTGGTAAATTGTCGCCGGTAGCAGCGGGTAAAAAACAATTTAAACAAAATTAAGGTTTGGAGGGATTTCTTAGGATAGATAAGAAATAACTCTTGTTTCAATTACCGTATAAAGTTATAACCAAAAAGTTTGAAGACAAATTCTATAACGCGTGTAGCGCCGTTATAGTAAATTTTTCTTCAAACTTTTGTGTTATAACTCATAACCTTAATTGAAACAAGAGTTATTTCTTATAATTTAATCTGTCATGTTACAGGAGAACTGCCATGCATAAGTAGAAGGTATAAGTATAAAAGAAGCATAAAACTTTCAGATTATTGCTGATGAAAAAGACACATCCAACATTGAAATTGACATGCACGCTGTAAATCAAACATCCAATTATCGATTGATCATAAATTGTCATAAATTTGTATCTTTTGTCCTCGCACTGATATTTCTAGTAACCTAAGTACTAATGGTTAATTAACAGTCAATTTAATGGCAGGGCAGTCCACCTGAAGTAATTTTTATGCAACATCGAAATCCCCATTTATAGCGCAGAAAGTATTGAATAGTTCTCTTGTAAATTTAGGCATGCAGTATATGACATGATGCTAATGTGAGTGCCATCATTTCAACAGCAGAAGTAATAAAATTTTTTTTCGTTATTTGCTTTAACCCTTTCAGTGCCAGGTCCGATTTTTGTATCAACCCATATACTCTGTGCCAATGCATTCTCTTATATATGCGAGTCGACCATAGGTCGCCTCGCATATACAAGAGAATGCATTGGCCTAACAATTTTTCATCATTTGTTATTATATTTTACAATTTTTCACAATTTTAATAATTTTTTCTTATATTCTTTAACAGAATTATTTTGTAGGATTAGTGCCAGGGAATCTTACGTTTTTCATGGGCATCAAAATTAGGCATGCAGTATAACCAGGGTTTCCGCTATACCGGCAGGGGATCCCTTTTTGGGCCCCATTCCCCCAGCCAAGTTTTCCCCTTCTGTCATACCACAGGACATATTCCAAATGTATACAGGTATAAAGATGTTTACTTCTCAATTTCGTTGGGAAAGTACTAAGAAATTTAAATAGTTGACAACTTTATTTGATTTCTAGCGAGAATACACGTGTACTCTGACTGATCTAACACAAACACCGACATCGCTAGAACACATGCTTTGGAGTCCGCTGGTTACGTTGCTGTGGTTAGGTTACGACAAATGACCGCCGATAATTTAATCATGTTATATTCCGGATAGTTATGCATCCAAAATTTCTGCCGAGTCTTGAATAGTGGTCGTTTAACTTCAACTTTAATTTTTATCTAATATATTTTCTATGTTTTAAAGTTATTGCGGTTGATAGCATAGTAACTTAGGTAGAAAATGGATGCAAAACGATCAGCAAATCTACTCTCTGTTTCTTCTATTGGCCGATACAACAAAAGTAGGTCCATTAGTGTTTCCACGACATTGAAAACATTGACTGAATTTTCCCCTCGGCGGATACAGGACCCGTTCCCCCAAACCTAGCGGAAACCCTGGTATATGGGCATGGTCCTATGACATGATGCTAATGTGGGTGCCATCATTTCAACAGCAGAAGTAATAAAACAAAATTTGGTTATTTGCTTTAATGGCTTAATGTGTGACAACCAATTGTTTCATAGTATTCTATAGATTGACAGCTTATGATTAAATTATCAAGTTGTTTTTTGTATTAATCTTATCTTAAGATATTTGATGATCTTTACAGGAGAATATCACGAAGGTGTTGACCCGAATTCGAGGAGAGGAAGATGAAGATATATACAGGGAGTATGTAGTTATTAAAAAGGTTTAAATACATGTGTGCATGACGTCTGGTGAGATGAATAATAAATGTGTATTTTATACATGGCTATTCATTATTTATTATATCATGTATATATATATTCTATATATAGCCCTCAAAATTCCCACAGCATTGCTTATTGCCATGGCTAATTTCGAGGACTGTATATCAATGTACATGTATCATGGTTGCAGATAGATACACATCTTGGTATGCACACTTGACAATAAAAAATAAGTTAAAATACTCAAACTTAAACTCAATCTGTAGAACTTGCTCCAAATCTTCTGACAAAGGAAATGAGCTTTATGTATAACTGCACCATAATTATCTCCCATTAACCCTTCTATGAGTGGAGCTTCCTGTAATTTGGTGAAAACCCTGTGCCAATGTATTCTCTTATATATGCAAGTCTCCCATAGGGAACCTCGCATATTTAAGAGAATACATTGGCCTAATAATATATACATTGACCTTGTATTAAGGCTTGTAAGCCAGTGCATTCTCTAATGCAAGGATCCCTATTGAAGACTTGTATACATAAGATAATGCACTGGCACAGGATCATTAATGCTGCATCAGCGCAGCTCCGGTCATGAAATGGTTAAGGGATTTTTTTTTAGTAAAATAATCAACCCAAAAATCCTCATTTTTAATTTTCTTTTATAAATTGTCTCCAGAAAATTGGATAAACCCAAAGAAGAAGAAGAAACAAACGAAGCAGATGCCGATAAAAAGGATTCTGCAGATGACAAAGCTAAAGAGACGAAAACTGATGGAAAAGACAAATCTGATGGGCCAAAAGATGAGAGTAAAGCAGCGGCGAAAAAAGACGAGGATGATGAGGAAGAATCTGATGACGAGGATGACGATGAGGAAGAATCTGAGTATGAAGATGAGAGCGAAGAAGAGGAGGAGGAGGAGGAGGAACAAAAGAAGGAAGAAGTGAAAAAAGTTGGACAAGGTATTCATTTTGAGAAAACTGTAATTTTGTAACATAAAAGCCAGAGTAGTGATTCATGGCATTATCTACCACAGTCATTACCCTGTGCCAATGCATTCTCTTATATATGCGAGTCGACCATAGGTCGCCTCGCATATATAAGAGAATGCATTGGCCTAACAATTTTTTATCATGTTTTTTAAATAAATGTTTCTTACAATTTTTAGGACAGAAAATAAAAAACATCCATTACCCTGCAGGGAGCCCCACACATATATAGAAGCATATAGAAGAGTGTCGTCTGCTCATGTTTGTCTGGGGCTCTGTATGGGTGAAATTATAAAATTGTTAAAGAATACAAGAACAAATTATTAAAATTGTAAAAAATTGTTAGGAGAATGCATTGGCACAGGGTAAAAATATACTGACTTCCGACTGGATTTGATATGGCGGGTCACACTTTGTAACAAGATAAGTGATCGTCGGTATATAAGGTAAATGGATTAAATTCGCATTTAACCAATTAAGTGTGCATTTGCTGTGTCCATCTTTTCTATAAATAATGAAACAGTATCTTAAGCAATAACTGAATATAAGCTGAAGTTCAACATATATGAAATTTTGTCAGATCAGTTACACAAGTTGTGCAATGTTTCAGTGGTCAATATACTATAGCTCAGTCTATAGCAGTGTTTGTGTGTGTGGTCTTTCATTGGTATCATAATCTATCTTCGCAAAAAAGCAAAGGTGCCAATGAATCGATAAAATTCAAATCAGGACAGCCGATTTTGAATCGAATCATTCCAAATCGAAAGATTCCAAATTGCATCGAACCGAATTGATTCGCAGGGCCCTATATAGACCTTATTATTGAATCAAAGAGAAGCATTGTAACCAGGTTTTCCATTTTGTTTAGTGTTTTTTCATTTTGCTCTTTTCTTACAGCTGTAGATTAGTCTTGTTAACCCTTTTATGATGGGGGCTGTGCTGGTGAGGCCTAATATCCTGTGCCAGTGCATTCTCTTATATATGAGAGTCTCTCATAGGGAGTCTCACATTTATAAGAATACATTGGCCTAACAATATTTACCTTGATTACAAAAAGGCGAGGATGATTCTCCAGGGAGGTACTCAATCAAGTGATTGAGTACCTCCCTGGAGGATAATCCTCGCCTTTTTGTAATTATTTACTCACAACTCAATCGCATGCAATATGGCCACGAGCATCTCTCTCATCAGTGTCACACCCGTTGACATCAACTTCCCCACACCCAACGTGTCCCTTACTATAGTAATCCATGATGACAACTTGCAAAGGGGAACTAAACGCACACGCACAAATCTGGAACAATAAACCTCAGCACAGCACCTCAGCGCGCAAATAAAGAGAGAGATAGCGCGGATCTTCACTCTCCGCGCACCCTACCACTTGTAGGCACTAACAAGAAGGACTTTAATTAGTCGCCTCCTATAAATATTTACCTTGAACCTGTATCCAGTGCATTTTCTTATATATGCGAGGCTCCCTATGGGTGACTCGCATATATAAGAGAATGGACTGGCACAGGACATTAACCCTTTACCCAACAAACCGGCCAAAACCGGCCAAATAAAGCTTCAACAGCCTAAAATATCTTCGGTCTGTCTCAATAGAACCATACAAATATGGATATCATTGGAACCGGCTCCTTGACCACATTTTGATAGTTACAGTTATGCCCTGTGCCAATGCATTCTCTTATATATGCGAGTCGACCATAGGTCGCCTCGCATATATTAGAGAATGCATTGGCCTAAAAAAAATATTTTTTTACCATTTTTTCTTACCTAACAATTTTATAATTTTTAATGTGTTAAGCCAATGCATTCTCTTATATATAAGAGAATGCATTGGCACAGGGCCGTTCTGTTGGGTAAAGGGTTAAATGCAGCTCCCATCATGATAGGGCTATGCAAGGCTCCCTATTAATGATTCACCAGCGCAGCTCCCGTTATGAAAGTATTAACTATGTTCGTATCTACCTTTGAATTTAGCTGCGCCTACTGCGGCAAAGGACGAAGAATCTGAGGAAGAAGAAGAATCTGACGATGAAGATGACGATGAAGAAGATGATGATGATGGAGACGAGGATGATAGAAAGGAAACAGAGGCTGTTGCTCAAAAGTATGAGTTTTATATTAGACTTCCTATCTTCACATTCTATCAGTGGGGGGGGGGGGGGGGGGGGGGGTAAAACATTGAGTTGTGTACACTTCTACACTGTGCCACTTCTACACTGTGCCACTTCTACATTGTGCCACTTCTACACTGTGCCACTTCTACACTGTGCCACTTCTACACTGTGCCACTTCTACACTGTGCCACTTCTCCCTATTTTTGTCTCAGTGGAAAGTGACTTCTCTGTCGTATACTTGTAAGCATATGTCCTAACAGCATGTTATAAAGTATATTTACTGATTATGGTGTTCTTACTCGCTGTAATGGTTTTATAAATGAACTCTTGTGTTGCGTAATAATTATTGGATTATAGAAGTGTGATGTTTGGATGTAAATTGAACTTGAGCCATTATGACTTCTCCTTGATAACAGTCCACTTCTCCCTAATAATCAAACAGGGAGAAGTGACTTCTCACAATTTGAAATCTCTGGGCTGCCCCCTACTGTTCATTATTCTTGTTTTCCCATAGGACCATACTAAACTCAAATTGGAGAAGTCTCAGATACCAGATACAGAACCCATATATGTGTTATTGACTGACAGTTTGTGACATTGTTGTTATAAACTTGAGTTCCCGCTTATCTTTCTTACCTTTATACCATCGGACACAAGTCATCAACTGATACCAGCAAGCTAAGAATAGATCGCTGTATTTTTAGTAAAGATGAGGCGGGTGCATACATGATTGACTTTGTCCGTATCTCTGTCCACCTGTTGAGAAATCTTGGCAATGGGCTATTGGATCTCTAAGAAATATACTATGGAGGTTTATATTCAGGATTACATACATAGGCCTATGTGGGAGCATAGCTTAGGGGAGCAGATCCTTGCTCTCCCCATTTTTAATTGAAAGGAGTACTTTTTCTGAAGAGAGTGGATGCAATGAGGGCATGATTCAATCACATGTAAAGAATGCGAATCAGACTGTCCTCGTGCGGAAACGTAGTGCACATCAAGATGTAGGCCGTATTTTATATGTAGGCGTGTTACAGGGGTGCGGGAGTGGTAGTGCGCCTTTCCTGCATACAAAAGAATGTCCCAATGACTTTGAATTTCAAACTAATTTTCTTTGTATACATATAAATGAATATTTGCCTGTCAACATTTCTCATGAGTTATATAATTTCAGGGATTTTACTTACTGTATGTTCGCTATTTAATTAAGGACAAGTTGTGGTGGTGGCCTGAGAATATGGGGGAATGAGGTCCCCAGATGGTTAATTTAATGACGCTACCCTGCACAGCTAGTATCACTCTCTGGGGACATCTTTCTGCTTAGGGCTCATCTTCTCTGGAAAGTATCTTTATTATCAAATTTTCAAGTTGTTTAGTTTCTTTAGAAACTTCTTCTCAAAGATTGTTTTTTAGCTTAGTTTCTCTATATCCACAAATTGTCAGACAACACATTGCATAATCAAGGTGCCCAATGAGTGCGCATCACAATATTCACTTTTTGGGAACTTACATCTGAGTATAGGTCTCCAATAGCAGATGATGCCATGCAGAATAAGCTGCCCAGAGGATGAATTTGGTGATGCTAGCCCACTGTGCGGGGTAGCATTACTAAATTCACCCTCTGGGGACCTCATTCTGTCAGGCACCATATTCTCAGCCCTGCAACCTCTTCTTTACAGGTTAAAGGAAGTAATAACAGATGGAAACCAAGCTGATGCTGAAAGTGAGGGTGAAGAAGAGGATAGTGATGAAGAAGATGATGAGGAAGATGAGAGTGAAGAAGAGGATGAGAGTGAAGAGGAAGGTGAGGAAGGCGAAGAAGGAGAAGATAAAGCAGACAAGGAAGAAACTCAGGAGAAACAACCAGAGGTTGTGGAGCAGCCACCAGTGAGTAAATTTCATTTCTGTTGTAACAATGGGCAGGCCTTGAAATAGTGTGTCTGTCATTTGCAGAATGAGGTCCCCAGAGGGTGAATTTAGTGATGCACTCCAGCACGGTGGGCTAGCATCACCAAATTCACCCTCATTATATAAAAACAATGACTATAGATATTTCCCAGAGGATGAGACATGAGCAGAATGAGGTCGCCGAGGGTGAATTTGGTGATTCTAGCCATGCAGAATAATGTCAATAATTTCACCCACTGGGGACCTCATTCTGCAAGTGACAGACACATTATTTCAAGTCTTAATAGTGGGCAAAAATATAATCAATGGTTTGTTTTATGGGTCAGATAACAGGGTTTAACAACCTGGGCCAATGTGATCGTTTGGTAGTGACTGCAGAAATGCGTCAACAAGTTTGTGGGACTTCAGTACTTTTAATGACAAGGCATCAAGGACAAGTATATAAACAATGGCCAATTTTTTGGGAAATGGTCATAGAAAATTCAATTTGGCTAAATATTTTGGCCAAAAAGTTTTAAGTCTATATTCAACAATCGCCTCTCAAATTATCATGAGATCTCCATAAAACCTGTAATCCATTACCAGTTAATCAGCAGTTACTTGACTGTGTATGAATAACAATTTATCTAAAGTCACACATGCTTACTTATCAAAACAATGATGATTAGCTGCTAGAACAGTGACAAAACTTGACTGCTTTGGTACAGTAATGCTCTAAGTAATCGACTCCTTAACGACAGCAGAATTATGGGTAACATTTCAGGATTTAGTCGGAAATATGGCTTGTTGCCATTCATCGGAAAGCTCTCGGGGAGAGCTTTCCGATGAATGGCAACAAGCCATATTTCCGACTAAATCCTGAAAAGTTACCCATAATTCAGCTGTTGTTAAAGAGTCCATTACTTAGAGCATTACTGTATATGTTGCTGACTAGACCTATTACAGTTTTTGTGGCTCCCATCCAAGCGCATTTCAATTGTCCAACTCACAATTTTGCAGTTATTTTAGTGCTTATTTCTTTATATTTTTGTTTTAGTTTCTGTTTTCTCTGTTGATCCCATAATTTGTTTTTTCAATTTGGCTAAATTTTTTTTAAAATGGCCAAAAAAATTCTGAAATGGCCAAATATTGGCCAAAATAATTTCCCATCCAGCGTGAACCCTGTATGTAAATGACAGCTGCGATGGTACACACATGGACATAATCATGTATACACAGTCTCTGTGAACAAGCAATTCCCATTGCCTCAAATCTCTGAATGTCCCAGAGTTCTCAAGTCAATAGGTTATAAATTACGTTGTGGAATGCATGTGCAAATCTCATTAAAGTTTTTGAATACCATATATTCATATCAATTATCTTCATAACCTATGATGCACAATACTATGTAATGTTGATGCAAAAATGAGGCGTTTAAATCTTTCATGACGGGAGCTGCGCTGGTGCAGCATTAAAGATACTGTGCCACTGCCTTCTCATAGGGAGTCTCGCATATATAAGAGAATGCACTGGCTTGCAAAGTCAAGATAAATATTGTCAAAGTAATGTATTCTCTTATATATGCGAGGCTCCATATGGGAGACTCACATTTTTAAGAGTTGCACAGGTTTTCGCAAAATTTCGGGAAGCTCCAGTCATGAAAGGGTTAATATCGGTCGTCTGCTTATATTACCTGTACATCCCTCCAAATCAATAATCAATAATTCCAATCATTCCAATGTACAATTTTTAACCTGGTGCCAATGCATTCTCTTATATATGCGAGTCGACCATAGGTCGCCTCGCATATATAAGAGAATGCATTGGCCTAACAATTTTTTATCATTTTTAAAAAATAAATGTTTCTTACAATTTTTAGGACATAAAATAAAAAACATCCATTACCCTGCAGGGAGCCCCACACATATATAGAAGCATATAGAAGAGTGTCGTCTGCTCATGTTTGTCTGGGGCTCTGTATGGGTGAAATTATAAAATTGTTAAAGAATACAAGAAAAAATTATTAAAATTGTAAAAAATTGTTAGGCTAATGCATTCTCTTATATATGCGAGGCGACCTATGGTCGACTCGCATATATAAGAGAATGCATTGGCACAGGGTAAAAAAAATCCCGACTTACGACTGGATTTGATATGGCGGGTCACTCATAGTGAGCCTCACATATATAAGAGAATACACTGTCTTACAAGATCAAGGTAAATATTGTTAGGCCAATTTATTCTCTTATATATGGGAGGCTCCCTATGGGAGACTAGCATATATAAGAGAATGCATTGGCACAGGTTTTCGCAAAATTTCAGGAAGCTCCAGTCATGGAAGTGTTAATATCGGTCGTCTGCTTATATTACCTGTACATCCTTCCAAATCAATAATCAATAATTCCAATCATTCCAATGTACATTTTTTAACTTTGTGGGAGAATCCATTTACTTTAAAAAGGTTAAACCACGGAACATTCCTTGGTGTTTCTCACTTGGCATCGTGACATTCAATTTAAATATTGTGTAAGTTTCATGTATATTTCTGTATTTCTGTCTTCTATCTGCCTATACATCCTGAACATTTTTTAGTAACTTCTTAGTATTCATTGTATAAATTTGATGGTTTATTTTTATGCCTTCTATTTCTTCTTCAGCCACCACAGTTCATTGGACTTGATGACTTCGATGCAGAAGAGAACAGCGACCAGCTGGGATTCAAAAAGGATGAAGTTCTCACTATAGTTGACACGAGGTATCTTGACTACTTTGAATATACAGTATAAAAGATTTGAACCTTAACCCTTTGAGTGCCAGGTCGATTTTTGTATCAACCCATATACCCTGTGCCAATGCATTCTCTTATATATGCGAGTCGACCATAGGTCGCCTCGCATATATAAGAATGCATTGGCCTAACAATTTTTTTTTTTTTTTTTTTTATACAATTTTTTACAATTTTAATAATTTATTCTTATATTCTTTAACAGACTTTATTTTGTAGGTTAAGGGCCGATGAGATCGGCCCCTGGCACTCAAAGTGTTAAACAAAGTTACAACTCATCAATATCTTATTTAAGATTTAAATTTACTGATTATGATTACATTCTACCTGCATGATGCTGTGCATTCAATATTATGTTTACAACGATGAACTGACACTAGAATGGATAGTAATGGTATTGACATATAGTTGATCTGATTAATAACGAGATTATTACTTAATTAGTTGGATATCGGCCAAGAAATATCAGCCGGAGGTAACTTCGTATCAGGCTGAAACCGAATGATATCTTGATCGATATCAAACTAACCAAATATTAATAACTTCTAATTATTTATCTAGGAAAGGACTTAAAGGCTCTGGTCTATGAGTGCCCACAATGTGATAGAGATTATCAGATTCACCCCAAGACTTCCCCCATTATTTACCCCAGAATGCATCATAATTCACAACTAAAAGATAGTTATTCCTCTTCTGTTGAGAATAATAAACTTTGGTCAGAATGTTAAAGAAAACTGCTGTATTTCGTAACAAATAAGCTATCAACTTGTTTTAAAAATAAACTAGAATATGCACGTAACAGTCAAAATGCTATGTTTTGCATCAGTTCCTCATATGTTATGTTTTTGTGTGTTTGCGCTCCTCGGCCATTTTGAATGCGTGGTACTCACCAACCTCGACACCATGTGATTCCCCACCGTGTTTATTCTAACTTTCTTTCTAACATATTCTGTGTATTCTCTCTCACAGGGATGGGAATTGGTACGATGCCGTGAATGAAGAGGGAAAGAAAGGAGTTGTTCCATCCACGTTGCTCAAGGTATAATACCAGTTAAATTTCATCACTATGGTTACTTAAACATTTCTATACTAAATACTCATTGACGAGTCGACGTTTAATTATTAACTATTATTATTATACGAGTTAAATTTCATCACCATGGTTACTTGTCCCTTTCTATACTAATACTCATCGACGAGTGGTTTCCTTAGGAAATGTTGAGATAATAAGTTCAACTGGTCTTTTGTTAAATTTATTATCTCAACATTTCCCTCCAATGAAAATTAATCATTCTGCCCTTATATTATTTTTTCACCTGTCTGTCATCTGCTCAATTTTCCTGAACACTCCTCCAGATGATTAATGAACCATTCCAATGTATACTTTTATAACTGGGTGGAGGAATCCATTTAGTGAAGAAAGGGTTAAGTTCCATCTGGGGTTTAATCACTGACTTCTATAATAGTTTAAAATAAATATTTATAGTAAACCTTTCCATACTAAATAGTCATTGATGAGTAGTTATCCCTTGGGAAATGTTTAGATAATAGGTCATTTGTTGAACTTATTATCTAAACATTTCTCTCCAATAAATAGGAATCCTTCTGCACTTTAACGATTTCATGAAGGGATCTGCGCTGGTGCAGCATTAAAGATTATTTTGCGAAATCCTTCTTCCAGTGCATTATCTTATATATGACCCGCTATATCAAATCCAGTCGTAAATCGGGATATTTTTACCCTTTGCCAATTCATTCTACGGTCGCCTCGCATATATAAGAGAATGCATTGGCCTAACAATTTTTTATCATTTTTTTAAAATAAATGTTTCTTACAATTTTTAGGACATAAAATAATAAACATCCATTACCCTGCAGGGAGCCCCACACATATATAGAAGCAAATAGAAGAGTGTCGTCTGCTCATGTTTGTCTGGGGCTCTGTATGGGTGAAATTATAAAATTGTTAAAGAATACAAGAAAAAATTATTAAAATTGTAAAAAATTGTTAGGCCAATGCATTTTCTTGTATATGCGAGGCGACCTATGGTCGACTCGCATATATAAGAGAATGCATTGGCACAGGGTAAAAAAAATCCCGACTTACGACTGGATTTGATATGGCGGGTCATATATAAGCGAGTCACTCATAGTAAGCCTCACATATATAAGAGAATGCACTGGCTTACAAGATCAAGGTAAATATTGTTAGGACAATGTATTCTCTTATATATGGGAGGCTCCCTATGGGAGACTCGCATATATAAGAGAATTCATTGGCACAGGTTTTCGCAAAATTTCAGGAAGCTCCTGTCATGAAAGGGTTAATATCGGTCGTCTGCTTATATTGCCTGTACATCCCTCCAAATCAATAATCAATAATTCCAATCATTCCAATGTACATTTTTTAACTTGGTGGGAGAATCCATTTACTATAAATGGGTTAAATCACTGAACATTCCTTGGTGATTCTCACTTGGCATCATGACATTCAATTTAAATATTGTGTAAGTTTTATTTATATCCTAAAACTTTCAGGGGGTGGATGGGTTTGGGCAGTTGGAAATTTCACATCTGACAAAATGCTAGTTGGAAATTTTGGTTTGAAATTGTTCTGAAATATTTGATTTCCAAAACCAGTATGAAAATTGTTGTTTTTCAATCAAAATTCGAATATTTTCTTACTTTCGGTCTAAGTTTTGGACTGAAATTGCCATCAGCTGACTCAACACAGATAAACACTATAAATAGCTCTACAATACACATTGTTTTTATTGTGAATATTCCATTATTTGCTTTCAGAAATATGACAAATTTAAAGATGTTAAGGAGGATGATGGTGAGTCAATTGAACAGCTGCTTATATGATATTAATAGAAATGTAGATAACAGAATATGAAAACAGCAATGAAAGCATCTATACCAAGATTATGAATAATTTTAAAGCCACATGGCGGTTTGCACTCCAAAATAACCTAATAATATTCCCTTTCGAAATAGCTCGATAAATACTTGCACTACCTTTCTACGAGAATTGTATGTCCCAGAAATACGCATTGAAGTCATAAAAATACAACTTTGAACACGACGTTTGGGTCCCAAACAAAAAACAGTCATATGCATGGGATGGAAAAGAGAATAAACGTTCCATGTTAGTCTATTCCTGATATGGTAGAAAAAAAAAAGCGTTTGTTTCACTTCTGTGCGAAAAATTTAAAACAGCTGGAAAATGGCTGTGACCATGGCAAATATATTTCAGAGCATATGAAGCCTGTATATCAATAGTTTATAAAATTAGTGTGTTTGTCAATCTACAGTAATGCTCTAAATAATCGACTCCTTAACCACTGCAGAATTATTGGTCACTTTTCAGGATTTAGTCGGAAATATGGCTTGTTGCCATTCATCGGAAAGCTCTTATTTAGAGCATACCTGTATCTTATCTCTCCTTCCATTAGCCACAGTACTCACTTTCTTTTGAGTATTTCCTTCTTATTGTTTCAGAAAATGAAGAGGAAGGAGACGAGGCAAAGTAAGTACGCAGAAATTACGAGTTATCTTTGGCTCAGTAGGTTACATAGTTATGGTCTGAAAATCCACTTGAAAGATACAGATGGCCTTTGCGATGGGTATTGTTGTTAAAAAGCCACATCTGCTAAAACTGCCATAAACAGAAAGAATATTAAAATATAGACTTTTGTTCTTATACCAATCATAAATATCGCATAAATAGGATGTTATTATCAAGATCGTATGCCTTGTTAGTAAACCAAAGCCATATTATGATACAGTACATTGCATAAAGAGTGTGCGGTGCACAAAACACTCAACACTGGGGAGACCCCACTAAGTGTGCTTTGGTTAAATTTGGCATCATATTGTTTCCTCATACCGATAAAAATGCACGCTAATCCTCGCCACTCAAAATTTCGGTGTTAATTTGTCACTGTGAATCACTCTCCAAAAATAATCGCCACGGTGTTGAGTGTTTTGCTTGCCTCACAGTCTTTATGTGCTGTATATAATCAAATGCTCGGTTCACACAGTTGTCTTTTGTTGTTGAATATCACATTCATACAATACTATTAGTATATTCTTGTGGAAATTCATAATTTGGTAACTTTTATTTCTAAATTATAACCTACAACCAAGGTCATCCGTGTCTTTGAATAATTGATCCAAAGCTGCCAATGGACACAAAAGAATGTCATAAAGTCGATATCATAATTTTTTGCCACCCTCATTGCTTTGAAATTTTTCCATGAAAAATGAACTAAAACAGTCCACTGTTAAGCTAATAGCTAAGATTCGGTATTTCTAGTTGGTTATAATCTTCTATTGGTAAGTTATACAGTAATGCCCTAAGTAATCGACTCCTTAAACCTTTGAACCCGACTGGCCGCAAAAGCGGCCAGCCAGAAAATATTCATACACCCGACTGGCCACTTTTGCGGCCAATAGCATTCGGTGACGTCATAAACATCCTCAAAACGCCACTTCCTTGGGCTGAATTACGACGATAAAGCTATAATTGTGTTTTACTTTCAATATCGGGTTGTTGCCTAGCAACCGTTACCAGGGAGTGACCATGTGGCAATGTGACCAGATCTTAAAATGATCAGTGGTCAATGGGGAACATACCTCCAAAGTTTCAGACATATGGCACCACTTGAACTTAAACAACACCATAAGTATTATGCCTAAACAATGCCTACAATAAGCCAAGATACCACTGGAAGCCCAGGGTCAGGGTGTCGATCGTTGTGGGGAGCTAGGGTTCAAAGGGTTAAACACAGCAGAATTATGGGTTACTTTTCAGGATTTAGTCGGATATATGGCTTGTTGCCATTCATCGGAAAGCTCTCAACAAGCCATATTTCCGACTAAATCCTGAAAAGTTACCCATAATTCTGCTGTGTTTAAGGAGTCGATTACTTAGGGCTTTACTGTATCTAGTGTTATATAGTAAGACACATGTCACATAGTTGTAACAGAGCAATTTGACTTGTATTGAGGTATATTAGTTGGCCTTTTTTTGGACTGAAATTTGAGACCCCACAATTCTCTCAGTCGATCTGGTTAGCTTTATAGAAAGAGTACAGAGCTGATGGTGTCTCTTTTCAACAGTTTTGGTATATTTTCCTGAACACAACATAATTTTGCGATGTTGCTCAATATATTGCTCAAGATTCTCTGTCACTAAAAAGTATTATTTTTTATTATTATTATCAGAGGAACAATATATGTTACTATGTTTAGAACCACACATTATTAGGTGTTTAGACATTGATCCATGATGTTTTTCAATTGAACTTACTTTTTAATCACTTTTATGCCATATACATGTGACATCATGTAGATAATAATAATAATACAAGGGTGTCATAAAACAAGTTCTGTTTAGATTTTTGTTGTTGTTGTTGTTGGAAGATAGACCCCATCTTTGAGGTGATTTGGGCTGTTTAGTCAGGATTTAATCCAGGGTGCCGAATTTAGGTCCCTTTCCAAATGCCAAGGAGCTGATCAAATTCCTAATTTCGCTCTTTCAGTGTGTAATATGGAAAGCTACCTAGAAACTAGAACTAGAAAGCTACCTGAATAAATTCTAAGTTAGCTAATAGTATTGAATTGAATTGAATATTTGTTTATTAGTGACATTGTGTTATATATATAAATGCGTATACACACAACAATAATCGGCAACAACACCCGGCCTATAGGGCCTAAAAGTTCAATCTATTTACAAATAAATATAATTATTAATTAATTGCGCGGCGTCATTATTAATGTCCGTCTTTCTCTAAATGCACGGAACATGAATTTAGCAGTTCGTCGTGGAAAGTTATCAAATAAATGTTTGGCCATATAAGTCACAGAATAGTAATACATGCGGCTAAATTTCAAACACTGAATTAATGTTTGTGCCTTTAATAGTTTATAAAGTTTAACATTTGTCTTCAATTAAATAACAATTAATTCTGGAAATGCTTAATCATGTTTGAGAAGAGAAGTGTAGTGTCTAGTTACACTTCCAAACTTGTCAAAACATGGATCTTATTTATCTCAATTTGATAAAAAAAGGCCCCTTCCCAAATCTCAAGAATAAAACCCTGGTTTAGTATAAATATCCGGCGCCAAGACTGATTTTAGTGTGCCTGTCATTTGCAGAATGAGGTCCCCAGAGGGTGAATTTAGTGATGCTATCCCACATAGCTGGCTAGCATCACTAACCTTCACCCTCCGTGGACCTCATTCTACATGGCCTCATCTTCTATTGGAGACATATCCTCAGATTGGGGTTCCCAAATGGTGAATATTGTGATGTACACCCATTGGGAACCTCGATTGTGCAATGTGTCGTCTGCCAATTTGGAGATATAGAGAAACTAAACTAAAAAAGAAATAGAATCTATGTGAAGAAGTTTCTATAGAAATTTGATAATAAAGAAACTTTCCAGAGAAAATGGGGCCTAAGCAGAATTAGGTCCCCAGAGGGTGCATTTAGTTATGCTAGCCCACTATGTAGGATAGCATCACTAATTTCACCCTCTGGGGACCTCATTCTGCAAATGACAGGCACACAAAGCTCAGGCTTGTCCGGCACAATTACATTTATTTACTGGGAAATAAAATGATGTTGGAAAACGTGTTGCGGAATGAACAGATTTAATACAATTAACCAGACATACCCAATAATGTGGGCAAAACATGCCAACCACATGACAAGATATATAAAGCTGACATATAACATATAATACAAGTAACATTGTATGGTAATATTTAACCTCAAGAATGCCAATAATACACGTGTGTCTTACTAAAAAATATGAGCCCGGGTTTAGGAGCTGGAATTGTTCTCTTATCAAATGGTATTTTTTCAGACTTGGGAAAGGATGGTCAAGCATAAAGAAGGCAGTGAATGAGGTACGTGGATCCAACCACAAGCCAAGCCTGCAAATAGTGTGTCTGTAATTTGCAGAATGAGGTCCCCAGAGGGTGAATTTAGTGATGCTATCCTGCATAGCGGACTAGCATCACTAAATTCACCCCTCTGGGGACCTCATTCTGCAAATGACAGACACGCTATTTGCAGGCTTGTCACAAGCAGTGGTTGCATTGAAAATTAGCTTCTTTATAACCATGTCGGGAACAAATTTCATTGTTATTTTGTATCTTCTCTTGATATATGCATGTTTCCAGGTCTAAAAATTTGGTGCTGGACATTTGTAGAACGAGGTCCTCAGATGGTGAATTTAGTGATGCTACCCCACACATTGGGCTAGCATCACTAAATTCCCCCATTGGGAATCTCAGTCTGCTTAGGACTCATCTTTATTATCAAATTAACAAGTTTTATTTTTTTTTAGAAACTTCTTTAGAAAGTTTCTTTATCTTTTTTAGTTTAGTGTCTTTATATCCCCAAATAAGCAGACACACAATGCATAATCGAGGTGCCCAATGGGTGCACATCACAATATTCACCATCTGGAAACTTAAATCTGAGTCCAGGTCTCCCATAGCAGATGAGGCCATGCAAAATGAGTTCCCCAGAAAATGAATTTGGTGATACTAACCCTCTGTCCGGCAAATGTCCTACTCCATATTTTGAGGCCTGCATGTTTCACTGCTAACATTCTGAAATTCATGTCTTCTGATGATTATCGTATTATAAGAACACTGCTTACGTACCCGGTTTGTTGACTATATAGAAACTTGGTGCCTGTCTGTCTTAACCCTTTGAGTGCCAGGGGCCGATCTCATCGGCCCTAAACCTACAAAATAAGTCTGTTAAAGAATTATTAAAATTGTAAAAAATTGTAAAAAAAAAAAATTGTTAAGCCAATGCATTCTCTTATATATGCGAGGCGACCTATGGTCGACTCGAATATATAAGAGAATGCATTGGCACAGGGTATATGGGTTGATACAAAAATCGACCTGGCACTCAAAGGGTTAAGACTTACACTTTCACGACTGGAGCTTCCTGCAATTTTTCGAAAACCCTGTGCCAATGCATTCTCTTGTACATGAGAGTCTCCCATAGGGAGCCTCGCATATATAAGAGAATACATTGGCCTTACATTATTTACCTTGACCTTATAAGTCAGTGCATTCTCTTATATATACGAGGCTCCCTATGGGAGACTCACATGTATAAGAGAGGCACTGGTACAGGGTCTTTAATGCTGCACCAGCACAGCTCCCGTCATGTTTTCTCATTGTTTTATCTGTCTGATAGTGACTTTTAGTGACTTCTCTGTTCTAGAGACGATGACACACAAGTTGTTGCATGCTATATGTCATATGGAAAGGCCTTCACTGATTTAGGTTATGTCCCGTTGTCCCGTGGTAAATGTGAAGATGGCCGCGCAGGAACAAAAATAAATGAAGAGTCCAGTGGTTTTATAACTTCTGTGTTCTGTCGGAAAGCACAATATGTAGGTTAATAGAGGTGTTGGTTGTTCAATGGTTTAAGCGGGAGTGAGTCTCAGACACGGTATAGTTATTCCAAGAGTTGGGGTATCATTTGGCCAAATAAGGTCTGAGACATGAGGATACCCGTGTCTAGGTCATGTATCATAATATTGTTTACCATATGTTGATACTGATTTGACCATCCATCAACTATACAATTTACTACCAGTCATAACCAATTAAGAATAGGATCTTGTTAATTATGCTTGTATGTTCTTATACTATAATATTTATATCTCCCACGTATTGTGCTTACTTATATACATTTATATCTCCCACGTATTGTGCTTACTTATATACATTTAACCTTAACAGTCACAATCACTGGGGAAAGGAAGTTTATTCTAGATCCGGGAACACATCAACCATAGCTATACTATCTTATGTACTATTGGACAGTTGATCATATTATTCGGTTCTATGACTGTTTGATATTCTATATTAGAGGTGCCACGATTATTGATTTTGATAATCAATAATCGGTCGTCAATAATCGACTATAATCGATTAATCGTACCTAATATTAATAACATCAGCGGAAGATATATAATTCCGTAATATGGCCTATTGGCTGGGTGCTGGTTAACTGCACTGTCGCTGGTTGTTTTAGGCATCTGCTGATGTAATTTTTACGTTAATAAAGTGCATCATAGTTACTATTAATACTAGTGAGCACAATGTATTGAATACCAGCACAGTTCTCGGCGATGTTATGGTTATAATATTTGTGAGTTCATTAGAATGAACGTAGCGATTAATTTCAGTGTTATGAATAGTCAAATATACGAACAATATAAAAGTAGGAATCTACGATGGACCGCTGGCGGTTCCTAAAAAAGGAATCGAATCGGAAACTAAAAGTTTCATCAAACTACCAAAGCGTGGTTAAAAATCAGAAAGGTGTTCCCCCACCCGCACATTGCAGGACTCAAAACAAGATAAGTACTTGATAATAGTCAGTTTCGTTCAGCATTCACCATACGATATGCATAGCCTTTACTAGTAACGTCTAAGTATACTTATGCAAACAAAGTATACTCGCAATTACATCGCTGATTAAAATGCCATACATATTGGTTCCATGGTTTTTGAGAGGATGTCAATCAACTTCCCATTGGTCCAATCAGATTCAAGGGCGAGTGCATTCAGTTCATTGAACACGGTGAGAGTCGGCACATTGTAAAGACATAGTGCCACCTTTCAAGTAGTGTTCAAACAACTCTGGGATTCTGGAGTCGACTAGTCGAACCCCAAAAGTCGAGTCGACGTCGACTAGTCGGCCAAATACATCACCAACCTTATACTAATGAAACACATGTGAAAGAAAATTACAAATTCCGTGCCATCATCACAATATTTACACTCTACTGTGATTGGAGAATTGAATAACTTGACACGTCACATGGTTTTGTTGCAATGAACCAGTGCTCTAGAAACACACCGATCGCAAATAAGTTCCCTACGAATCTACGATGATAATGAGAATAAATAATTGAGGAAATAATTGAGGGATTTTCTGTTTATAAATCATGAAATCAAATAAATACTTCCCTGCCAGGGTATAAGAAAATAAACGATACTCAGTCTCGGAGTCAGCTCAAAATAAAAGAAAACACACACACTGTGTGACACACATTATATATACGATGATGCGTACATAGGCCTACTTTGTAAGTTTCCATAACTTCTGTAAGGCGTACGTAGCAAGCGGAGAGTTAGAATCAGTTAGTATCGATGAACACTTTTGTGGAAGCCCCTCCCTCTTTACCTGTGTTGGTTAGAAATGCACACTACGAATTTTTGCGTCCGCGGTATAGGGAGTATATATATAAAAAGAATAATTTTCTCAGCAAGTTAATTGTCGCCGTTTCATGACTATTTGAACCAAAATAAATGATAACATCGTGGCATTAACCTGGAACATGCGTGAGACGTCGGTCAAGTATGCCGCGACCTAATACTCACTGTTTATGGACCACGTGCTTTTTAGAAGTCAAATATAGAGTTACTGCTCTTGTATTGAAAATGAGTAGTGGTTAACTTGAATTATCGCATTGGCGAATTTCGGCGTAGTTCTATGTCAAGCTCGACATTATTACATATGTTCGGACTTTGGAAAGCTTCTTGAACATAGACTAGCTATCTTTGCTGCTTTTCTGACCCACATTTTAAATAGTGAAACCATGCATTGTCAAGGCCAGCTGATGAGAAAATATACTGTATTCCGACTAGTCGACTGTGGAAGTTAGAGTCGATTTTCCGACAAACCAACGTCGACGATTATTTGTCGACTAATCGTTTGAACACTACTTTCAAGTATAAATATACAACATTGTTGCCATGTGTATAGAATATACAACGACCCGACGAGAAACCATGTCACATCATCAAGTGAACTGCCGACTGTTTGCTACATAGATTAGTAGTTCTCATGTTATTGGAATCTCTTTGATACACGTTCAAAGGATGTTAACCCCTCGGTTGTAGATTAAACTGTAAAACAAACACGTTATTCAGTAATACATGGCATTTTCTGACGTCCGAAATAAATAATGTAGATTAATCGACGATGGAAATGGTAATCGATTATCGGCTTTATCAACGGTTCATTGATTATACGATTAATCGTGGCACCCCTATTCTATATAAAAAGCCAGTGTAGTTGATTGATAGTAACATGGTCTGAAATTGACCGCTTGGTGTTCATGTTCAATCACGTCGCTCTAAGCTGTCCGTTTCACACCAAGTTACAGGTAAAATCATCATTAACCTCTTTGCTGCTATGACGTCCGATACTATTATAATTAATAGTGCACGTGATGTGCTAAATGGACCGTAGGTACTACGGACCTACTTCAGCACACTAGCAGTAGGCCATTATTCATAACTGGAATTCCGATATTAGTGCATCGGAATAACTGCATCTCAAAGTTTCAATCAGTGTACGATGTTCCATGATTGTGAACGATAATATCCTTTCAACTGAGTCAGTTTTATGGTTTTTGTGATATTCCCTTTACAGTTTTATGGTTTTTGTGATATTCCCTTTACAGTTTTATGGTTTTTGTGATATTCCCTTTACAGTTTTTTCTCTGGAAAATGACACTACCGGTAACATCAGCGAAGAGGTTAAATGAGCTGCTGATGTGACCTAGTTATCCATTTTTGCAGAAATCTCAGTCCTTCACTGCAGGGAATTCAAAATAATTGATACGACCAATTAATATTCATAGTGATTGAGAGCCAACTCCCTCGTCACTAAAATTTCTTTTAAAAAGCCTTGTCAAACATTTTTTTCAATATTTTTTATTAGAGATATTTTATTTGAATAACGAAAATGAATTTTTTTGGTTTCTTGGAGTATTTTTCCAGATTTTGAGAAGAGAATAAAATTAATAGCCTCCCTCCCTCATCTCAAAACTTAAATATAATTGTCCGAGAACACAAATATTTTATTTTAATGGCCTTAGGGGACTTATTTTCGAGCAGAAAAAGATGTTTTAAAAAACTATATTATGTTCAATCCTCAAGAAAATCATAAAACAGAATGATATTATTATTATCTAGTATACTCAATGGTTTATTAAATCAAACAGACTTTTTGGTTGGAGAAAAAATAATCTTGAAATAATGAGAAAACTAGGAAGTGTCTTTTAGGAAATAAGTACACAAATTGGGCAAACAGTATTTTTTCGGAGAATATAAACATATGGTTAAGAATTATAGTTTTTCAATGAATATCTTTGTTTGTGGAAGATTAGTTTTAGAATTTTTTTCGATGACTATCAATCCTGAAACATTATACATATCTGAGCCATTTTAGATATTTCTTCTTTTATTTATTAGGCAACAGCAATTTAATAGCCTGGTTTATGAACCCCTCCTACGTTTTCCTAAATAATAAAAAAAAAAAAATTATAATCATGGTTTATGTTCAATCTGATTAAAATAGGAATCATGTAGTTACAGTGGTGAAGATAATATTTAACGGCAGTATCTTTTATGCTTTCACCTTCCTTTCCATTATTTATAAAGTTTTATGGGAAGAAATGCCTGAATTGATTTTTTATAATATGAGTAAAACTTATCATTTTCAAAATTCTTGGACAATTCTTCTATTTGTCAGTTGTTGTGGTGGTAATGCTTAGTTTTATTTTTATTTGTTTTCCCTCCTGTATCTACTTTTTTCAACCCAAATTTTCATAAACCAGGCTATTTTATGACTGTGGCCTTATAGAGTAATCCCTGCTTTCTTTGTTCTGTGCCACCGTATTACCTGAATTCATTCTCTGGCTTCTATACAAATCTCTCTTTATGGTTATAGGGTAATTTTGTATTATCCTTGATATTTTAGGATCGAATTATACATGATGTAAGTTTGATGGTTTTCTCTGCTTATTAATCCTTTAATAAATAATAGAGTATTGTGTTATTTCCCTCTCACACAGTAGAAATTTTATCTCTTGACCCACCGATAATGCTTTATGATTGATGTTTTCAATGATTTGTTACAAATAACACATTGTATGTCCAGAGAGTAAAATCTCTCATATCTTTGATTGCATTGTTTTCAGGTTAGAACCAGAAATCATTTGACAAAAAAAAGACTGTTACTCTAGAATTGTTACCCTAATGTTAGATATCATATCATAAAATAGATATTTTTACACACTTAGCCATGCTTTTAATCATTTCTTGGTGAATTAAAAGTGATAATGTCACATGTGAAGCAGCTGATCGTGGACTATTTTGTCACATATTATTTTTAGAATGGAAGCCGCTCACTTAGGTTTTAATAGGCCTGACTCTCTCGTGAATTATTTCACGTAATCATTGAAACTGATTACTCTCTATGTAATTCAAGTTGAATATTTATCATTGAAACACGCATTCTGATTGGCCGAGGTCTGCTAACTTTATTTTTCGATTCACCATCATCGACCGTTGAAGCATTCACAAAATTTTGAATGGAGCACAATGTCAGTGACAACGCACATATAATATGTCACTGTGCTGCCAGGATTGGCGTAATAAAGTCAAAACGTAACGTTGTTTTTCTATAGATGCGGTTAGCAGGAAGTTGTTTTTGCACTGTTATGGAACGTTCCCAGAGATTTGATCACAACAAAAAGGATATCTCACTTCAAAGCATGTAATGTCAATAAAAAGTGTTTTTCATGATGGATTTAATTACAATGGGGATAAACAAACCCTGTTTTGTTTGATATTCCTGGATTTGAGTAGGAAAATAGTTTGTGAACTCACCTGCAAGCCGGCTCATTCATAAACTGTTTTCGTGCTCAAATTCCCAAATATCCAACAAAACAGGGTATGTTTACCCCTAATTAAACTGCAATGTTATTTGTTATTTTGGATGGTCATGTACAATGCATATGTGAGCCGTCATATCAAAACTAGTCGTAAGTCGATAAATATTTTATTTGAGTTACGTGCTGCATGTTATAGAGTGTGATAAGAGCTTTACATAGGTCGCACACTTAATGTTTTGTTGCGGTCCAAAGTTATAGCATTTTGAATGTCAGCATAAACCTATTACAGAGATAATCAGAGATAATCGCATTTAAGGACAAACAAATTAGCTAAATTCTTAATAATTATACACCACTATATGTCCAAATTACAAAAGCACATTAATAGTCACAAACTTCACTTTATGTTACTTTATGTGGATAGAGTAGAACTATATACAAATGTGTCCAAAAAATTTTAATATTTTTCGGATTTTTTCCGGATTTTTTCTATATTTTATGTATTTACTCAGTATTATAAATCCCGACTTACGACTGGTTTTGATATGGCGGTTCACATATGACGAATCCATTCATATTTATTCTTATATCAAAGCTATAGATCACAAATAGAATTCCTGAAAATTAGTTTTAAAAAGAATTAAAGATGCATTATCCAAATTAACGCTCTCAAATTATTATTTCTGTGGCTTCGGAGGTAAAAAATATTTGATTCGAGTCGAGGAATCCACCCATCAAAGCTCAGAGTGATCAGATATCAATTTTTGAAATTTGTTATTTCTCGAAATGTGTTCTTATTTGTGGGCCAGAAAAAAGTTGTCAAACCGATGGCCTCGGACAAAATTGCGGATGGATAACTCAAAAATCAAGTGGCAATATGGCCAAATTGGGCATATTTCGTTGAACAACATGTTGATAAATAACACGTTTTGGGAAATTTTATACAATGTTAGCATTATTTTGTTGTAATTAAGCGATTCTGATAACTAAAGCGTATTTTGAAGAAATGTTGTTGTTGTAACTTGATGATATGGGGACCGTCTGATCGAATTGAGTACCTTTCATAGGTGTAACACTTATTTGATTTTGTTGCACTCTCAAGCGGTGTATAATTTAGGCTTAAACATTTAATACCTATTGAGTCCCAGTTTGTATCAAAATTTTCAAAACGAGTCCAGTAAATTGTCTGGGCCGAGCCTTTATCAAGGTCTAGACCTAATTTACTGGACGAGTTTTGTAAATTTTGCTTTAAACTGCATGGGACGTGTTGTAGATTAAATTTATTACTTGATCCAAAACCTCCATAAAACATATTTAAATCAATAAATGGGACGTGAAACTAACAGCAGCTTCTATGTGTTGCTTGTCTGCGTAAAGAAATAGTCCCCAGATAAATGAGACTCTTTGACGAATTTAACCATTTGAGTGCCAGGGGCCGATCTCATCGGCCCTAAACCTACAAAATAAGTTTGTTAAAGAATATAAGAATAAATTATTAAAATTATAAAAAATTGTAAAAAAAAATAAAAAATTGTTAGGCCAATGCATTCTCTTATATATGTGAGGCGACCTATGGTCGACTCGCATATATAAGAGAATGCATTGGCACAGGGTATATGGGTTGATACAAAAATCGACCTGGCACTCAAAGGGTTAATGGCGTAAATGTAATGAAATAAATGTTCAAACTCTATATCAATATCAGTCACAGACACTGATTCTTCTTCGTTCCTCGTCCCCCGATTCCGAATCGCATTTGCGTAACAATAATACAATTGGGTACACCTGGCACTATTTCCTGTTATACAATGACCATTGTATATCATTATTATAGAATGGGTTTAATGAATGGAATAAGTGTCGGATCATGTAAAAAATGATAATTTATAGCTGGTAGTATACAGCTATGCCCTAAGTAATCGACTCTTTAACCACAGCAGAATTATGGGTAACTTTTGAGGATTTAGTCGGAAATATGGCTTGTTGCCATTCATCGGAAAGCTCTCACTGAGAGCTTTCCGATGAATGGCAACAAGCCATATTTCCGACTAAATCCTGAAAAGTTACCCATAATTCTGCTGTGGTTAAAGAGTCGATTATTTAGGGCATTACTGTAGTTTCTAATATTAAGTTTCCCATAGTATTATTGAATGGGTTTAATGAATGGAATAAGTGTCGGATATGTAATAAATTATAATTTATAGCTGGTAGTACAGTTTCTAATATTAAGTTTCCCATAGTATTTTCACTAATTAAAGAAAAGTTTTGCTTAGAAATGTTGTAGCTGTTTATATTTAGCACATCCTGTATTTTTTTCCCTCTGGTTTTGAATTCTCTTTCTACTAATACTCATATCATCAAAATATGAAGTTAGAAACAAAACATTTGTGAAGTTAATCCATTTCAATAGTTCTTGTGATCTTACTGTATCCAGAGTTGAAGTATATGGGTCTGCGAATCAGGTGTTTTCATTTCGAATCATATCTCAAATTGAATCAGGCAAATGATTGAGAATTCCATCAAATCTCAAAATAATTACTGCATTGGTGGATATAAAGAATGAAGACGCAAAAACTTTTGCTATTTAAAGAAGGTCTATCTCTTCCGGGCCACAATTACAACAACAACAACATTTTTATAAATCCCGATTTCAAGACCACAAATATCTATTATTGAATAAAATACAGATAAAACTGAAGATGGAGTATATTATTTGTCTATAAAGGCATAATAATTTGGTTTATTTCAATAAGCCTTATCACTGGTTCGCGATTTTCAAGATGGCCGATGGTTCCATATGGTCCGATTCCTAGCATTTTACCCAACCCACAGGTAAAAGGTCAAAGTTAAGAAGTAGCATCCATTTGTAAACATTCGACAGCTGAGTGCGAGCATTTTTTATTCAGCATTTTATGGCTTAATTTCAGTTATTCTGAGTACAACTACGGGTTTAAGAATTGTTTTGTGGCCATGTCATCTACAGAGTTAGGATCTGGTGACAATGCGGACATTCAGACGTTTAAGCGATGGACGCCCTCTTTTGTCAACGAACTTCCCATAATTTACTGATAAATAGCGAGTATTTGCGATAAAAAATAATGCAAAAACATATACGTGATACACTCAATCCATCTACTGCGTGAAACCTACGTATTGTATGTATCCAGGGTGATTGTTTAATTAGTTTTATGAAGTTGTCGCACCTGCGACTCGGTAACGAACTGTTGCCATTTTATTTTGGGAATTCCCAGACTGGAGCCATATGCTAAAAATAGATGCTACTTCTTAACTTTGACCTCCGGAGACCAAATGGCGGATTCACCGCGAGTTAGTGATCTCACTTATTGTTCTGTTATATATATACTTATCAATATTACTGCTTATTTACAGACATCCATCACTGACGTTCTACATGCTCTGGGGGCAGTTCCAACAGGTTTCCGGAGAGGAACGCTGGCACAGAAGTATAATGACAGTAAGCAGGCATTCATAACCATAAACTTGGTTATTGCAAATTATTTATGATTCTTCCATGTTGGAGTTTCCTGAAAATTTCCAAAAACCCTGTGCCAATGCATTCTCTTATATAGGGAGCCTTGCATATATAAGGGAATACATTGGCTTGACAATATTTACCGTGACGTTGTAAGCCAATACGTTCTCTTATATATGTGAGGCTCCCTATGGGATACTCGCATATATAAGAGAATGCACTGGCACAGGATCTTTAACCCTTTGAGTGCCAGGGGCCGATCTCATCGGCCCTAAACCTACAAAATAAGTCTTATAAAGAATATAAGAATAAATTATTAAAATTGTAAAAAATTGTAAAAAAAAACAAAACAAAAAAATTGTTAGGCCAATGCATTCTTTTATATATACGAGGCGACCTATGGTCGACTCGCATATATAAGAGAATGCATTGGCACAGGGTATATGGGTTGATACAAAAATTGACCTGGCACTCAAAGGGTTAATGCTGCACCAGTACAGCTCCTGTCATGTACCCCCATGAAAGCGTTAATCTGGGTTCAGTCTTGTGATTTTTCTCATAATGGGAATTTTTTAATTCAATTTTTGTGTGACTTTAGTTCAGCACTCAAGTATCTTGATCACCATCAAACTTGATCCAGCTCAAAATACAAGTATGAATGGTGTTCAGTTGGATTATATTTTTAAGTTGTGGGCCCTTTTCGATATACCTGTATAATTTTGTTCGATTTTGGTTGATAACACCTGTTGCGATTCATTGATTACCAACAGACTTCACTGAGTCACCTCAAAAATCATCTTTGGTTTAGACACAAAAGCATGCTTCTATGAAATCAACAATGCTATATTACTCACAAAAAGATATATTTACATCACCAGATAGAAAGAAAAAGAACTTAAAATGGAAAGTGCTTTTAAAAACCTCGCCAATATTAATTGACATTTTTTTTTAATTCAGAATTTTGCCTTTTTAATGAAATAAAAATAATAAAAAATATATATAAGTCTCACCTCTGCATTCTCCCCAAACACAATGAAGTAGTCAGCTAATATTAACAAATTACATAGAAAATAATTCATCTCTCTGGAATTAATCACACTGACTGAGCCAAATTATCAATAATGTGAGCATTGTGTCTGTCTGTGTCTGTCTACAATGTGTAGAGGGTTTTCACTAGGGTCTAAATATAGGGTCAGTAGGATAGGACGGGCTGACTATGGGACGGGCTGACTATGGTTCTGCCTGACTTACGCAAAAAAAATTATTTTGTATCTGAAACCCCCCCCCCCCCCCCATTTCCTTTTATCTGAGAAGATACAAATAAGTTTCATACGATTGACAAAATGTATAGTTATTGCTGCTGGAACATAGCTGGGTGGATTTGGTTTGGATGACATGTCTTCCTCAGAATTCAAGTTCATAAATAAACGATCTTATAACTACTTTGAATACTGAAGTTTAAAATAGTATTCACCTGAATATACTCGTTATTTCTGCAAGTATGTTTTTATATATTGGCTGAATTGACAGAAGTATCAGCTGGTTATTTTCCCATGTTCTATAGTAGATTGTTTAACAATGAGATAGTTGATAACCCGGAGCTATAATGATTTAATTAAGATGCAAACATTCATTTGTGTATAATAAAAAAAAATGAGTTTACTGAATTGAAACAAAATATATTTTTTTTTTACTATGTTCATTGTTTTAAAGTGGTTACTGAGTGAATGAATGTGAGTGCAAGAGAATGTGAGAAAGTGAATGATAGAATATACTTTTTGTTGAGTGTAAGCCAAACGGGTACGTTCTTTGTGATTATTATATTGTTCATATTATAATTATTTTCTAATAACAAAAATATTTAAAAAAAATGATTTAATTACTATTGCACTGAGAATCACTCCAGAATTGTGGGACTTGTTGACAAGCCTGCAAATAGTGTGAATGATATTGTTGACCAATCCTAGGGGTGCATATACTGTAGAATTGCAGAATGAGGTAGGTCCCCAGAGGGTCAATTTAGTGATGCTATCCCGCATAGCGGGTTAGCATCACTAAATTCACCCTCTGGGGACCTCATTCTGCTTATGCTGTCAACTGATATGGCAGACCTAGGATCAGATTGAAGTTCCCCAGTTGAAGTTGATGTTCACCCATTGGGCACCTCAATTATGAATTGTATCTTCTGCAAATTAGGGGATATAGAAACTTCCTAGAATGGAAATGTAACTAAAACAATGTTAATTTGATACTATAGATACTTCCCAGAAGATGAGGACTAAGCAGAATGAGGTCTCCAGAGGGTGAATTTGGTGATGCTAGCCCGCTATGCGGGATAGCGTCACTAAATTCACCCTCTGGGGACCTCATTCTGCAAATGACAGACACGCTATTTGCAGGCTTACTTGTGGAGGGGTATGTGTGTGTGTGGGGGGGACTTTGTGTGGTGCCTCCATAAATCTGACATATATGGACCTATACTCGCATATTTTTCATCAAACATGATCATGTATGATATTTCAAAATTCACCAATTTCCCACCAATTTAATTCGGCATTTTTTGGCCAACGAATACAAGTATTAGGCCTGAAAGCTATTACATTAACTTGTCAGGGACGACGATATTTCAGAATTTTAGTCGATATTATTCACAACTTCTCGTTACCCAATGTCCGCCAGAACAGAAGGTTTAGATCGAGAACTTCTTATTTCAAGCACCAGTCACTGTAAACCTATCACCAAATGTTTGTAAAGAATTTTCATTGTCGTCCAGTTCGACAACGTTGTGTTCACAAGATAGCAACGGTATCTAATGTGGTGAATATTTTTATTTCGGTACTGGCGCCTCTTGTAGTCAGGTTGTTTGATGTTTGCCACGTGTGTGATATTTTACCGACAGACCAGTCATTGAATACAAAAAATCGGTATCATCATTTGAAGTGGTGTATTTTTTGCAATGGTGCAGGTAGTGTTCGGAATATCAAAGACAACCGGACCCATGCAAATCAAATCTGATTACATTGATTCATGCAGCCCCATTATTTTTTGATGGCACCAAAAACGGGTTCGTTTTATGGAGCCTGTGTCACCCTAGTGGAAACCCTGGTGTAACTTCTCTCAGTTTCAGCTACTCATTTGAGTGAATTATATTCATTGTTTGTGATAAAACCACTTTGCATTGTTATGCTATTTCAAGAGGTCTTTTATCTTAAAGTCATCTATTTCACAATATATGATTTCTATTCCAGGTGAACAGCACAGAATGGTGAGCTATTTAGCCCCGAAGCTGAGTCAATCCAGCCTGTCATTCAGAGATCTCTTCTTTGATACAGCCACCAGCAAGGTAATTTATATACATTTAATTTATAATACCGATCAGCTCAGGAATTCTGCAAATTCCAATATGAACCTGTAAACCTCCCAGTCAAGTTCAAAGTTCAACGTAGTCCGATCATTTCTGAGGAAGTTATGCCCCTTTTTGTTATAGTTATCTGATTGTTTTCAAATTTAGTATGTGGATTAATCACATGAAAATATGAGTCACGTTCTAATTTGTGTCTGGTCCAACCATTTCTGAATACTAGTAACAGTCATTATTATTGGCCAGTCCATTCAAGTCTAACAGAGATTTGCCTGATGACATGATCATAATTTTTACTGTCAGCAAAGTTATAAAATTAATCGGGTTTTGTTACCAACATACTGGTTGGGAACTATTTTGTTGACAGATCAAGTATACTCTTCTTACAGATTCGTGCTAGGCAGTCAAAAATCCAACGAAATATTATAATCACGGGTTGTCGTCAGATCCCTCTACCTGGAGCAGGTAATTAATTAGTTAATTAACCCAGTTAAAGTTAGTCACCTTGATTATGCATTTCATCTTCTGCAAATTAGGGGATATAGAACTGAACAGAATGGAAAAAGTAACTAAAAACAATGTTATTGTTAGACTATAGATACTTCCCAGAAGAAGAGGCTTAAGCAGAAAGTCACCCTCTTTTGCTTGCTATTGAACATTGATTCTTATGATTTATCATTTCCTGTTTATAGGATTTATGTTGATGTTTATTCGTTGAATTTTGGTTAAGTTTCTCATTCTGTTATTGATTCAGGCAGTGACATCACAGACCAAACAAGACTTTTTCATTTAATCCTTTACCAAATACTCATTAATGAGTAGTTCCATAGGAAATGTTCAGATAAGGCTAAATAAAATAATACCTGTGATTAGGGTAACGGGAGAAAAAAAACGTGGGGGGGCCGGTGTGTTAAAGTCATTTTATTTAATTTTTACATTTTAATAATTTAATTTAATTTAATTGTTTTGCTCAACATTATTTTTGCCATTTTTGCAATTTTATTTCAACATAAAATAGATTTTAATTATAACTCTAATAATATTAGTGAATATAATATAATATCACAAAGGGTTCTTTTACTTTGTCCTTCTTCAACACAAACTTAGAATGAGAAATTAAACCGTAAACAGTACACCAGGAAACACCAGCTCAAAGTTGTAAACACATTTCAATAAATTCAATCGTTGTCGCTGTCAATGACCCGAATACATAAGAAACGCTTTGGTTTTGCATTCCCCAAAGATAATTTCCGATGAGTGTTGAACGGCCTTCCATATTTTCCGCAAAATGTAAACAAAGTACAGAAGTGGAAAGATAACTCGACTGATGCACGTGGATTTTGAAATATTCCGGCAGCACATTGGTACATGCAAGTGAATCAGTCACACGCGCTAGCTAGTGTGAAAATATATTCTTCTATATTCCCTTCTGGGTGATATCGATGTTTATCTAAACACGTTTCACTGAAGAGCTTATAATAAATATGAATACTTCTGCTCTTGTATTACCTGTTTTTCTGTCTGCCGTTTGCTTTTATTACCTGCAAATACATAATAGAGCATTTCAATATATATTTTTATAACTGAATGGTAGAAACTATATAGTATAGAAAGGGTTAAATTTTGGTCAACATGTTTGCTTGATTGTTGTGTATTGTCCGTATGTGTAAACAACTAACCCACATTAACCCACGTTATTGTGTGGCTGACACCTCTGCCTTCTTATGTTTTGTCCATACATATTCCATTCTGCTTTCAGGCATTCAGGTTATGAACAGATATGTGAGAGTCTGTCTGTTTGATGGAAAAGATGTGAGTATTATATGTGACCCGCCATATAACCCACCGGGAGCCTCACACAGATGGAAGCATGCACTACATAGTGTCGTCTGCTCCAGGCTGTGTGGGGCTCTCTATGGGTTAATAGACCCGCCATATCAAATCCAGTCGTAAGTCGGGATTTTTTACCCTGTGCCAATGCATTCTCTTATATATGCGAGTCGACCATAGGTCGCCTCGCATATATAAGAGAATGCATTGGCCTAACAATTTTTTACAATTTTAATAATTTTTTCTTGTATTCTTTAACAATTTTATAATTTCACCCATACAGAGCCCCAGACAAACATGAGCAGACAACACTCTTCTATATGCTTCTATATATGTGTGGGGCTCCCTGCAGGGTAATGGATGTTTTATGTCCTAAAAATTGTAAGAAACATTTATTTAAAAAAAATGATAAAAAATTGTTAGGCCAATGCAGTCTCTTATATATGCGAGGCGACCTATGGTCGACTCGCATATATAAGAGAATGCATTGGCACAGGGTAAAAAAATCCCGACTTACAACTGGATTTGATATGGCGGGTCACATATGGCCTATTATAATTCTAACACGCAAAATCTAGCTATGAGTTAGAGCAGCTTTATTATGCCCCAAACCCCCATAGGATCATCAGATTTGGTTGTGCTTTGCTATGGTGATAGCACAGCTTGCAGGAAAGTTTTATATAATTTCCCGGGTATAAAATAATTGATATGAATCAAGGACTCTTTGAAAGTTTTTATCAATTAAATTTTTTTATACCCCCACTTTCAAAGAAAATGGGGGGTATACTGGATTGACTGTGTCTGTCCGTCTGTCCGTCACACTTTCTCCCTCTGTGCGTCCGTCCATCTGTCCGTCCATTCGACCTCATAACTCGAACAACTATGAACCGATTTCAATAATTTTTTGTATGCAATCTCATTAGGACCGCCTCTCCGCATGATGCTAATTGCGGTGCGGTCCGACTTTCTTTTTTTAAGTTATGCCTTACTTTTCGACTTATTTTGACTTAGAAAATTCTGTCCGACTTAATAACTTTAACAAATATGAACCGATTTCAATAATTTTCGGTATACATGCTTCTCACAACACCCTCTCTACATGATGCGTCTCAGGGTTGGCTCGGACTGTTTTTCCTAACTTTACACTTCATTTTCGACTTATTTTGACTTTTGGGATTTTTCTTTTCTTTAAAGTTAAAAATCTTTTTTGTTGGGTTTACGGATAATATGGGTTGAATTTGCCATGGTGGGGATATGCTAGCACGCGAGTGCACACCTCTTGTTTATTTAGAATTGCTTATCACATCCATGGGACAGTTATATGGGCTATTAACAGAAATATGCGCAAAAACGATTGGAGAATACCAAAAGCACACCAAGAAGGATAACTCTATCTTGTTAGCACCCTCAATCACGACAAAATGCATTTTAATTAAAGATTAATCAGAAAAAATCACTTTATCATACCTTTGTATAGTCAATCTTCAATTTTATCTTTATTTTATTCACAAAAAAATAATTGTAGTCTTGAAATCGGGGTTTTATAAAAAATGTGTTGTTATAATTGTGACCCGGAATAGATAGAACATGTTTAACTTTTGTTTGATGTTACAGATATTAAGTAACATACACAGCATACAGACCATGTTTAACTTTTGTTTGATGTTACAGATATTAAGTAACATACACAGCGTAAAAGTAACATCAACCGACAGAATGCAGAGATCTTGGACCTTCTCTACAAAGGTATATATCACACATTTATTGTCCTTTGAACAAAGGTTTCAGTGGACTACAGAAATCAGCGGTGTCTGTGAGGGGGGGACGTCTAGCCATGCGTCTGTTCATGCATAGATTTTTTTTTACCCTGTGCCAATGCATTCTCTTATATATGCGAGTCGACCATAGGTCGCCTCGCATATATAAGAGAATGCATTGGCCTAACAATTTTTTACAATTTTAATAATGTTTTCTTGTATTCTTTAACAATTTTATAATTTCACCCATACAGAGCCCCAGACAAACATGAGCAGACGACACTCTTTTATATGCTTCTATATGTGTGTGGGGCTCCCTGCAGGGTAATGGATGTTTTTTATTTTATGTCCTAAAAATTGTAAGAAACATATATTTAAAAAAAATGATAAAAAATTGTTAGGCCAATGCATTCTCTTATATATGCGAGGCGACCTATGGTCGACTCGCATATATAAGAGAATGCATTGGCACAGGGTAAAAAGCCATCAGTCAAATTTGGTGTGGTGATTCAGGATACCCATGTGGATATTATAACGGCAATAGTATTTCTAAATTTTTATTTAAAAAAAAACAATATTTAAATATATGTTTTGTTTTTGGTAAATTGAGCAAAAAGGTTCAATCTTTTAATTTAAATCTAAATGTTTAAAAGATAAAAATTTGTTCAAATCACTAATGGGCAGTGGACCCCTACCCTGCTGATGTAACACTATCCCACAACAGCTGGTCAGCCATGAGTACATTAAATATAATTTAGTTTGTAATTCCAGGAACCATTATCTCTCTTTATTAAAGTGCCCAAAAGGAGATTTCAGTTGTAAACTGATTTATCATCTTCCACTCATTGTTCTCTAGCACAAATTTGACTGATGACTTTTTACCCTGTGCCAATGCATTCTCTTATATATGCGAGTTGACCATAGGTCGCCTCGCATATATAAGAGAATGCATTGGCCTAACAATTTTTTATCATTTTTTTTAAATAAATGTTTCTTACAATTTTTAGGACATAAAATAAAAAACATCCATTACCCTGCAGGGAGCCCCTCACATATATAGAAGCATATAGAAGAGTGTCGTCTGCTCATGTTTGTCTGGGGCTCTGTATGGGTGAAATTATAAAATTGTTAAAGAATACAAGAAAAAATTATTAAAATTGTAAACAATTGTTAGGCCAATGCATTCTCTTATATATGCGATGGTCGACTCGCATATATAAGAGAATGCATTGGCACAGGGTAAAAAAATAATATTCTAACTGGGGACAATGACTGATGAAATTATGCAGAAACAGTTTGTCTTGTCGTGTGGTTTTTCTTAATCACCGGACATCTGGACGTTCGTTCTTTGTCTCATAGTTGGCCAATCAGAATGAACCACATTAAGAAAATGGATTTGTTTTCTGTATAGTTGCTTGTCCCCATTTTTAGAGGAGATTCTCTTCCATGCACACTTAGAGAGAAGTTGTAATGCATATTAGCTCTGTGACTGCTCGTATACATGTTTACTTGTATTGAAAAAATTTCATCATGTCTAAGAGTTCTTACTTAGTGAAAAGAAAACCTGGGAGTGCTACACTGAATAAAGGTTCCTGAAGGGAACTCGTTTCACCAAGTATTGTATATTATCAATATCTATTAAAATTCCTAAAAGTTTTGGATTAATTTTAAATAAAAACCCTTCCTCCCTCATCCAATTTTCCAAAAATAATTGCCTGAGAACCCATGTATTCACTTTTAATGACGTAAATATGAATACCGGTATTGTATTGTAACAATGTGTTAATCAAATGTTATTTCTTTAGGTATCGGACCTCATGGATACCACTCAGCATGCTGAGGTCTTTATTCGTTCTTCCAATCCCAACAAAATTGGTAAGTAATCCATAACGCTGTATACACCCGTCAGTAGTCCCATCACCGAGGATAAGCCCAGTCTTAAGTTTTTGCTCCCTAAGATATCAGGGGGGGGGGGGGCTGTAATAAAATATAAGCCCACCTCATTACCGTACAACTCCAATCAGGTGTGATATCTGTTTAGCTTCAGGTGTGCTTTTACAAGAGCTGTCATTAGAATATAAACAATATTGCAAATAGGGTGTCATTTGCAGAATGAGGTTCCCAGAGGGTGAATTCAGTGATGCTATCCCGCACAATGGGCTAGCATCACCAAATTTACACTCTGGGAACCTCATTCTTCTTAGGCCTCATTCTGTTAGTTGTTTTCAGTTACTTTTTCCATTCTGGGAAGTTTCTATATCCCCTAATTTGCAGAAGATAAAATGCATAATCGAGGTGACAAATGGGTGAACATCACCAACTTTAACTGGGGAACTTCAATCTGATCCTAGGTCTCCCATAGGAGTTGAGGCCTAAGCAGTTTGGGGTTCCCAGAGGGTAAATTTGGTGATGCTCACCTTGCGTGTAGGAGATCGTCACTAAATTCATCCTCTGGGGACCTCATTCTGCAAATGACAGCCACAGTATTTGCAGTCTTGAGTATAATTATAAAATATGATTTTGGATTAGCCCCATGTTACAAACTGAGATTTTGCACGTGGGGGTATACAAAGGTAAGCCCAGTTACAAGATTTTGGGTCAAAAATGTCATGGGGCCCCCTAGTACCTGATTAGCAATGTAACTATTAAATGTCATGGGGCCCCCTAGTACCTGATTAGCAATGTAACTATTAAATGTCATGGGCCCCCTAGAACCTGATTAGCAATGTAACTATTTAGTTATTTCCGGGATAATTGCGAACTGATGACATCTCTGGAAGGTGCGAGCATTTGTTTTTTGTCATTTCTGAACTTCTGGGCAATGTTGCTGAAACACTCGAAAACACAATTGTAGGGTAAAAAATGTTACGGAATGCCAAGATTTCAATAAGATATGGTGATATTCTATTAATTGTACTCCATTCCCTATTTGTTCATGATTTTCCAATTGTTCAGCCGTTCTATGAATCTATAGCTTGTACCTTTTCTAAGTACTAGTATATGGATATTCTATACATATGTGACCCGACATATCAAATGCAGTCGTAAGTCGGGATTTTTGTTACCCTGTGCCAATGCATTCTCTTATATATGCGAGTCGACCATAGGTCGCCTCACATATATAAGAGAATGCATTGGCCTAACATTTTTTTACAATTTTAATAATTTTTTTTTGTATTCTTCAACAATTTTATAATTTCGCCCATACAGAGCCCCAGACAAACATGAGCAGACGACACTCTTATATATGCTTCTATATATGTGTGGGTAATGGATGTTTTTTATTTTATGTCCTAAAAATTGTAAGAAACATTTATTTAAAAAAAATGATAAAAAATTGTTAGGCCAATGCATTCTCTTATTGTTTGTTGTGTGGGTGGGGGGGTTTATTATTTGTTGTGTGGGTGGGGGGTTTATTATTTGTTGTGTGGGTGGGGGGTTTATTATTTGTTGTGTGGGTGGGGGTTTATTATTTGTTGTGTGGGTGGGGGGTTTATTGTTTGTTGTGTGGGTGGGGGGTTTATTATTTGTTGTGTGGGTGGGGGGTTTATTATTTGTTGTGTGGGTGAGGGGTTTATTATTTGTTGTGTGGGTGAGGGGTTTATTATTTGTTGTGTGGGTGATGGGTTTATTATTTGTTGTGTGGGTGGGGGGTTTATTATTTGTTGTGTGGGTGGGGGGTTTATTATTTGTTGTGTGGGTGGGGAGTTTATTATTTGTTGTGTGGGTGGGGGGTTTATTATTTGTTGTGTGGGTGGGGGGTTTATTATTTGTTGTGTGGGTGGGGGGTTTATTATTTGTTGTGTGGGTGGGGGGGTTTATTATTTGTTGTGTGGGTGGGGGGTTTATTATTTGTTGTTTGGGTGGGGGGTTTATTATTTGTTGTGTGGGTGGGGGGTTGTACTGGAATCAGCTCGGCCACATTGTTTGACTTAGAAATATTTTGTAACATAAATGATTTTATTCGAACAGCACTCGTTCATATTTTACCACTATGGGAACTTGTCCATCTACTGCGATTACGAGACCAGTCAGACGTTTTTAGTAGAGTTATCTCCCTTTTTGACATAGAAATTTATTGCGACATACATAAAATTTTTCCAGACATATATTCATTCATTTCTTGGTTAATTGTTCCGAAACTTGACTTAGATATTTACTGTGATGGTGATTCTACATACTGTGCATTGTGCACTTTGCATGGATACAAGTCCGAATTTAGTGTGTCTGACATTTGCGGAATGAGGTCCCCAGCAACACCAAATTCACCCTCTGGGAACCTCATATCAAATCCAGTCGTAAGTCGGGATTTTTTTACCCTGTGCCAATGCATTCTCTTATATATGCGAGTCGACCATAGGTCCATAGAATGCATTGGCCTAACAATTTTTTATCATTTTTTTTAAATAAATGTTTCTTACAATTTTTAGGACATAAAATAAAAAACATCCATTACCCTGCAGGGAGCCCCACACATAAATAAGCATATAGAAGAGTGTCGTCTGCTCATGTTTGTCTGGGGCTCTGTATGGGTGAATTTATAAAATTGTTAAAGAATACAAGAACAAATTATTAAAATTGTAAAAAATTGTTAGGCCAATGCATTCTCTTATATATGCGAGGCGACCTATGGTCGACTCGCATATATAAGAGAATGCATTGGCACAGGGTAAAAAAATCCCGACTTACGACTGGATTTGATATGGCGGGTCACATATCTTCTACATAATACTGTTGTTTATTATATTTTTCAGGTGTGCTGTTTGAGCTCTGTCTATCATACATGAGAAACGTGAGTAGACAATTCCTGCTCTTTTCTGATTTCTGATTGTGGATGCCTTTGCGTGGTTAGCGTGTCAGACTTGTATTCGCTGTAAACACATCGATACGGGTTCGCAGCGCTTCGCCGGTCATTGAGTCTCCACATAGCAGTGGCTTGGCCGCTTTGAGCGACGTGCAATTGTCAGATTGCTCGCTGTTTCAAAATCCGCGCCAAGTTGTGACCCTTGAGAAAGGTGCTCGTACTGTGTCGCCTTCGCATCACTCATGCATTAAAAGAGTACCAGTCAGCTTGTCATACTGATGAGTATCAGAGCATGTTCTGATCAAACTAGAGCAGCGCCTGCAATGGCTGCAGCCGGTTCATTGGTTGGCTTGTACAAATGACTGGGGTAATGTTGTACCGAGCGTGTTAGAGCAAGTAATTGGTTAATCGCTATATAAAACTGGTCATTATTATTTATTATTATTATTTGCCATCTAAATACTCAGAAAGACACAAACGTGTTAATGGGTTTGTTGATCAAGTACGATTACTAGTGTGGACAATTAGAACAAGAGGTGCTGCCTTGAGTTATATGCATCCGCGATGGCACAAGAGCCGCATCAACAAACCCATTAACCCATGTGTTTCTTACAAGCCACCCATCCTAGAATCCATGAATTAAAAATAACAGACTCACAAGGTTTATTCAGGCACATAAAGGCTTGTTTTGTCATGTGTGATGATGTGTGATGATGCTTTTGGGATTAATATAGTTTGGTTTCATGGGTCACCAAGTTTCAACAATGGGTTTTTACAGCTGTAACTACACTTGGTGTTTGTTAGTATGTCACAAAATAACTTCCAGTCACAATTTTATGTCTCCGTGTAATGGAAATTGATGAAATCGAAGTACAGTAATTCTCTAATTAATCGACTCCATAACCACAGCAGAATTATGGGTAACTTTTCAGGATTTAGTCGGAAATATGGCTTGTTGCCATTCATTGGAAAGCTCTCGGGGAGAGCTTTCCGATGAATGGCAACAAGCCATATTTCGACTAAATCCTGAAAAGTTACCCATAATTCTGCTGTGGTTATGGAGTCGATTAATTAGAGAATTACTGTAGTTAACTATATTTCCTTTACTTTCTTGTAGAGCAACCAGGATTACAGCGAGTTTAGTTGTGGATGGGCTCACTTACCTCTTCATGATGAGGCTGGGAATGTTATTACAAACAGGTATGATATAATCAGGAATGTTATTACAAACAGGTATGATATAATCGGGAATGTTATTACAAACAGGTATGATATAATCGGGAATGTTATTACAAACAGGTATGATTTAATCGGGAATGTTATTACAAACAGGTATGATTTAATCGGGAATGTTATTACAAACAGGTATGATATAATCGGGAATGTTATTACAAACAGGTATGATATTATCGGGAATGTTATTACAAACAGGTATGATATAATCGGGAATGTTATTACAAACTTGTATGATATTATCGGGAATGTTATTACAAAGCATATTTATACGCCCATAAAGGAACTGAATGGTAGTTTTCCCAATTTTCTTAAATTTCTTCAGCATGTTGTTGCATTATAGCATGTTTAACCCTTTGAGTGCCAGGTCGATTTTTGTATCAACCCATATACCCTTTTTTTTACATTTTTTTACAATTTTAATAATTTATTCTTATATTCTTTAACAGACTTATTTTGTAGGTTTAGGGCTGATGAGATCGACCCTGGCACTCAAAGGGTTAAATCATTCCAGTCTTCCACTCCATGATGAAAGGCTATTCTTCATGTTTTGGTGCACTTGATTGAGTAATCATTTCATCTAATTAATCAGTGATAGCGAGACCTTCACGAAATTTGCTGCATTTTAATTTAGGCAAATTGAATGGTCGTTCACCTCAAGTTTTCAATAAAAATACAGTAATGCCCTAATTAATCGACTCCCTAACCACAGAAGAATTATGGGTAACTTTTCAGGATTTAGTCGGAAATATGGCTTGTTGCCATTCATCGGAAAGCTCTCCTCGAGAGCTTTCCGATGAATGGCAACAATCCATATTTCCGACTAAATCCTGAAAAGTTACCTCGAGAGCTTTCCGAAGAATGGCAACAAGCCATATTTCCGACTAAATCCTGAAAAGTTACCCATAATTATGCTGTGGGTTAGGGAGTCGATTAATTAGGGCATTACCGTAATGTCACAGTACACAGTTTGTCTTATTCTAACTAAATAGTTAGATGATATCTTTATTGTTAGTTGATTTTCAGTGATATAAGCATACATAATAGAAGATCTTAACCCTTTCATGACGGGAGCTGCGCTGGTGCAGCATTAAAGATCCTGTGCCAGTGCATTCTCTTATATATACAAGTCTACCATAGGGAGCCCCACATATATAAGAGAATGCACTGGCTTACAAGGTCAAGGTAAATATTGTAAGGCCATTTTTATGCCCAATGGAACTAGGAACGGTTCGAAAATAGAAATAAAACATTTTAGAATTAATTAAAAATTTGCGGAGAATTTAAGTACAACATTTTAGAACACTGTTTTCCCCGAAAAAAAATGGAATTACATGTAATTGTAAGTATAGGATAATGGCTGAAAACTGTACATTATTTCAGTGAATGGATCACATATATAAGAGAATGCACTGGGTTACATGATCAAGGTAAATATTGTGAGGTCAATGTATTCTCTTATGGGAGCCTCGCATATATAAGAGAATGCATTGGCCGAACAATATTTATCTTGCCCTTGTAAGCCAGTGCATTCTTTTATATATGCAAGGCTCCCATCATGAAAGGTTTAAAAATTAAACTAACCTCGTACCTCAGACTGTTAATATTGCTTCTTGTTTTAGCACTTTTGATTTAAACGTGAACGGAGGAACACCATACGAGAAGGGAATTGAGGTCGACCCAAGCATCAGTAGAAGAAGTAAGTTTAATGCCAAGTAGATATCCTTAGTCTCACCATCGCGTAGTCCAAGTTTCCTTCGACGTAAAACAGCCAGTGAAATTGGTAGGGATCGATGATAGTGGTTTATTTCAAAGTACGATTGACTTACCCTTCTATAGCAGACTTTTTCGTGTAAAGTACCGCTCATCTAATGTCACCATGTCACTGAATGTTACCATCAAGCCTTGAAATAGTGAGCCTGTCATTTGCAGAATGAGGTCCCCAGAGGGTGAATTTAGTGATGCTATCCCGCATAGCGGGCTAGCATCACCAAATTCACCCTCTGGGGACCTCATTCTGCTTAGGCCTAAGCAGAATGAGGTTCCCAGAGGGTGAATTTGGTGATGCTAGCCCACTGTGTGGGATAGCATCACTAAAATCACCCTCTGGGAACCTCATTCTGCAAATGACATGCTCACTATTTCAAGGCTTGTGAATATAACCAAGTTTATTCCATAGAAAACATTATATTTGTTCTCAACTCCAAAAGAATTGTCAACTGAAAGTAGTGGTATATTGTGACAAATATATTTTTGTCACAATGTTTACATAATTTCAAAAGTAAACAAACTCTTTGATTTTGTCTTGTCTGAGTGTAAACACAGATTAAACGTGAGTTATTCATAATTTCATGACATATTCTGTGTGCATAATTTAACATAAATGTTTAATTTACATCATTATGACCATAAGATATCCACTGTCGGATACCCGTTTAGGTTCGGACATTCCAAGATGGCGGCGCCCACTTAATCAGATAAACGGTAAGTGTATATATTGTCTCCAAGCAGCAATCAACGACATCTTTCGGTGATACACCTTGAAACAGTTATGTAGGAATTTGTATGCCCAACACATACGTAACACGCCTTTCGCATGACAGGCATGTGAATTGTTGTATTTGGCGTGTCAAGTCGTCATAATTTTTAGAAATTTTATCGAGGCAGCGAAATGTTTGCTTTTTCGTATTTTTTTGGCCCTGAGCTCATGCATCCGCAAATTTATTTATTGTTGTGGGTAGATTAGGTCACCACACATCTTCGGAATGCAAAACCGGCGATATTTTTATTGTCTAACTCCGAAAAACGACCTTTGAAAATTTCAAAATGTTCAGGTTCGGATTCGCAACATTCGTGATGATTTTGTTCAGGTTCAGACTCAATTTACGTTCAGGTTCGGACAAATTTGGTTCAGGTTCGGACAATTTTAGTTCAGGTTCGGACGCATCAAAACCTTACCTATAAGTGACATGCCGAGGTGCAGTCGCGATCTTATTGTGCGTGTTATTAACGAACATGCATTGCTAATTTGTTATATCTAAATATGTCAGCTGAAATTTCCAAATATAGGTGGTAAATTCTCCAAATTAATGGGATAAAAGCCACAGTTGAATATTCTCGAGCAATATCTACTATAAACCAGCTAGTGGGAATTATTACAATTTACATATGAGCAACAGTGGTATTATTACTTATCTTCTGAAATATCGGGGATACATGGATATTTAATACCTGGTTCTCGATTTTGAACCCCGAGGCGGAGCCAAGGGGTTAAAAAAGAGACATCCGGGTATTAAATCTCCTTGTATCCCACGATGTTGACGGAGCTAACGATTTTGTCCCACATCAATAGCTACAATGTGGTGTGCTTTTTATAGGTTATCAGATAAATTCACACCAATCAGCACCAATAAGAATAAATCAGTAGCAGACCTATCGATCCTGTTTTAGGTGACGTCAATTAAGCTCAGCGCTAGAACAATGTCACGATTGGTGAAACTGCTAGTTCAAGCGGTACGGGGGCATGGTGCATGATTTAAACGTGACGTTGTTGTCAATCAGATTGTTAGTTACAAACGGTTGTGGGGACAAGCGTTGTTTGTTATATGTTTCCCTATGAAATAGCTGTAATTTTAAATGACATACGATGCGCTCTCTTTCGTCAGGACCTTGGCATGGATAATAATTTTCAAACGTTATCTCACTGTAGATACTTCTGTTTAAAAAAGGTACACAATTATTGACGCGTGTATTATTATCAATGGAACTACGCGAAATTCCGCGGAAGACTGAAAATAGTTTATTACTGCGATAAGTTCTAAAGAAAAACAAATGATCCCGTTTTATTACGTATTCAGTTATTTGTTAATTGGGTTTCTGTCTGTAATATTCAACCATTGGGTAGGCACTATTCTCTTAAGCGCATGAAGGAAATTTTCCACCAAAATTTAGAGATGCTTAATTTGCCAACGGAACTGCTGATATTGTTTGCATAAGTTTCGCTACTGCGGCGTCTAAATTCTTGTTTCGATGAACAAATACTTGTAGTTTTGCAGAATTGCTTACCATAAGCATAACATGAAGAGAACACATATGGTTTCTCGAATAATATAGTCCTGAAATATCGCCGCTCGTGAAGATGCGCATATTGCAGGTATTATTCGGCAAACCATAGGTATTCTCTATGTTCGCATAGTGCTGAATAGAACGCAACATGTTCGGGCTCTAATTAATAGTCCTGCATAATAGTCGTGTGACAAATGGTTAACTTGTAACTGGATTCAACATTTAGAAATGAGGCAAAACACATAAGGCTTATATTGAAAAGAATATGTTTCGTGTGAATACCCAAATATATCATCCAATTATTGATACAAAACATGGTATATATTGTCTATCTATCAGCAAGTATTTATGGGCAAATTGTGGGAACAGCTATATAATCACATTCATCGTATGAGCAGTCTAACAAAATAGAGTTACTGTTCGTGGCTCGTTTCTGTGCTTTATGTCTGGGAATAGTGTTAATAGAGACCGGGGGTAAATACATCATTACACGGCTTGTTGAGGGGGGGGGGGGGGGGGGGGTGGGGGGGGTCGCCTCGGGAGATACGAGCCTCTACCGGGGCATACCACACAGTATCCCCCATCAAAAAGCCGTGTAACTTATATTATGGACAGTTATCTGCTCATCTATACGTGCGGCGACCTTCGTGGCATCGTATGTGGATGTGGAGGAGAATCACGTGATCGCATACATCTCACACGCATAAAATAAGAAAGTCCGCCAAATTATTCACGAGTGGGCTAAAACCATGCCTCGTGTTCCCCATTTATCGTTTCTTTTACGAATAGATCTTCAAATACACAAAAACGCAATAAGAACGCGACTGTACCTCGACGTGTCATGTTTATGCGAAGTTTTTGATGCGTCCGAACCTGAACCAAATTTGTCCGAACCTGAACGTAAATTGTGTCTGAACCTGAACAAAATCATCGCGAATGTTGCGAATCCGAACCTGAACATTTTGAAATTTTCAAAGGTCGTTTTTCGGAGTTAGACAATAAAAATATCGCCGGTTTTGCATTCCGAAGATGTGTGGTGACCTAATCTACCCACAACAATACATAAATTTGCGGATGCATGAGCCCAGGGCCAGAAAAATACGAAAAAGCGAACATTTCGCCGCCTCGATAAAATTTCTAAAAATTATAACGACTTGACACGCCAAATACAACAATTCACATGCCTGTCATGCGAAAGGCGTGTTACGTATGTGTTGGGCATACAAATTCCTACATAACTGTTTCAAGGTGTATCACCGAAAGATGTCGTTGATTGCTGCTTGGAGACAATATATACACTTACCGTTTATCTGATTAAGTGGGCGCCGCCATCTTGGAATGTCCGAACCTAAACGGGTATCCGACAGTGATATCACTCTTTCTGATAAATATAGCATTCTGTATTGATTTGAATGGTAATGTTGATTAAATTGATGAAAAATCCCGCCGATGAATCTTGGATGTCTGCTGAAAGAGTAAAGAAATCATACTTCGAGTAAACAAGTATCATCGCTACCGATTTCACTGGCTGGTTTACGTCAAAGGAAACTTGGACCATCCATCCCAGTAATGATATTGAAGACAAAGCCGCTTGTCACTTAAAATAAAATAGCACTTATTTTCCAATCCTTAGTCACTCCATCCTGGTAATGATATGGTAGATAAAGGCAGGGTTTCCGCCAGGGGGATTTTAATAAGTCCGTATTGGGGAAAAATATAACTCGACGGGAAGACCATGGTTCATCCCATCGGGCGAAAATTTTGCTATTTGTCACTGAAAAGTGCATCTTGCACCTGAGATAATCACAAAGCTAAGTATGTTACGCAAGTCGATCATTTCCGTGGGTGCATTAATTATGTTGATGGTTTCCAGATCATTAATAATGTAATTACGCACGTAAGACTGCCGTCTGAGTGAAGACTAAATAAATGAACAAGCTACAAGTTACAGAGTTTACAAATTTATAACTTAATTACAATAAGATTCTGACAGGTATAATTGTACTAAACACTAAAAATCGTCTTTGCATTGACCAATGATACCTAGCAAGTTAGAATTGAATTAAGTATTTCCTAGAATTTCAAGTAGCTTCCCTGAAAATGAAAGTAACTTCCGTGAAAATGAAACTGAAAGGACATATTCTGTCAATCATAAAATTATTTGTGCCTTGTGACGTCATACTGCAGGGTTTATCTACAAGGGATATTTATAGCAGCGTAATGTGAATGGTAGCAAATGTTTCAAACGAAATCGGTGATGACTGCTGCTATAGAACAGAGTTTTAGCCAACGTGTTATAAAATATAATTGAGTTTTGGCGGAAATGTGAACACGTGCGTGGTTGTAGAATCGTAAAATGAAAATTAATTGCAGAATATGAACTCCACAGAGGGACCCATTAATTATATAGTACCATAGCACGGGATCTCGGAGCATCAGTAGTTTCATCCACAGAAATCCCGTGCACAAAAATCTCCCGACTCAGCAGTTCGACATTCTTTGATCAAATTATGTAATTGTACCATAGCAAGGGATCTCCGAGCGTGAGTTGTTTCATCCACGGAAATCCCGTGCACAAAAATATCCATACTCAGCACTCCGACATTCTTTGATGTCACCGTGACATGTATTACGCTGTGTATAACGTCGCTATTTCAATGCACACCAACCATTACGTTGTAGTTTTGGCGCTTTTATTTCAAAGGGTTATACCTGTACGGTAACACACTGTGCGCAATTGACCTGCTTTTTCACCAGTTTTCTGTTTAACCCCCGGACTCCAGTTGCTGCCAGATTTTTTACAACATATTGCTATTGAATCAAACAGATCATCTGCGAGGGGAATGGGGCTGTCCTACGGATGCTGAGCCATACTAACGGAATCCCTGACAAAGGCGTGTGTCACCTAAATAAGAAGGCACTTATTTTCCAAATCCTTAATCACGCCATGGTGGCAATGATATAGTATGTTAACTCAAGGAACTACCCTTGGTCATCAGTGAGCATTTAGTTATCAAAGTGTTAATGAAGCATCTGTTTTGCAGCATCTACAAATCGTATCGTGACAATGGTGTCAGGTAACAAACAGCCAAGAATATTCGTCAAAGTGACTCAGCCGAAGCGAGATCACATGGAGCAACTAAAGTAAGATCTCACTACTGATATCTATATTCTTACACAGGTAACCATTATCTGATAAGTAGGTGTCCTAGCTAGCAGGGTAAACCATCTCCAGTGCCTAGCATGCTAGAATGACACAAATTTAGTCAGTTAAGAATGCCTCCCAGACCTCAAAATATGATGCCAGACATTAGCAGAATGAGGTCCCCAGAGGGTGAATTTTGTGATGCTACCCTGCACAGTGGACTAGCATAACTAAATTCACCCTCTGGGGACCTTATTCTGCTTAGGCCTCATCTCCTCTGGAAAGTATCTTTATTATCAAATTAAAAATTTTTTAATTTTATTTAGAAACTTCTTTAGAAAGTTGCTTTTTTGTTTATTTTCTCTATATCCCCAAATTGGTATATGCCTCAATTCATAATTGATGTGCCCAATGGGTGCACATCACCATCTGGGAACTTAAATCTGAGTGTAAATCTCCCATAGCTGATGAGGCCATGCAGAATGAGGTCCCCATAGGATGAATTTGGTGACATTAGCCTGTTGTGTGGGGTAGTGTCACTAAGTTCAACCTCTGGGGACCTCATTCTGCAAATGTCCAGCACCATATTTTGAAGCCTGATGGCTGCCATTCACCAATAACAGATTAATGCTCAGTCAAATTAGGTTTAAAGATAGAGAAAATGACTCATACCTATCCAGTCATGTTAACTTATTCACATGCTAAAGGTTTCCATCACATGTATGTCGTGACAGATTACAAGCTCGTATATAGAGGATCGACAACTAGTCCCCAGTTTATAGCGGAATTTACAAAACGAGTCCAGTAAATTAGGTCTGAGGTGAGGTCCAGACATAATTTACTGGACGAGTTTTATAAATTCCACTATAAACTGGAGACGAGTTGTAGATTCTATTTACTACATGATCCAAAACCTCGACAAAACATACTTAAATCAACAAATGGGATGTTGCCATTCATCCGAATGCTCTTTCCGATGAATGGCAACAAGCCATATTTCCGACCAAATCCTGAAAAATTACCCATAATTCTGCTGTGGTTAAGGAGTCCATTATTTAGGGCATTACAGTATATTAGACTTTTAATAAAAAATGTTCTGTTGTATCTGTGGTGATCTCGAAGTATTGATTTGTGACTTTATTTGCAGCACTCTACCAGATACACTTGTGGGCAGCACTGCTCTTTGTTGTTGTTGTTGTTGTTGAAACTGGTGGTTGTGGTTTCTATTTGCAGCACTCTACCAGATACACTTGTAGGCAGCACGGCTCTGTTGCCATTTTACTCATTATACCGACAGATACTCTGTGATGTGCTTCTTAGAGACAGACTAGATTTAGATTCCACAGGTTAGTATCACAGATAACCCTGATTGTTATATTACGTTACATCACCATACATTACATCACCATATGTTACATCACCATATGTTACATCACCATACGTTACGTCACCATTCAAATATATTAAACACATTATTCTGTCTCCTTCCAGGGCTCATGGTGCATGCATGGTGCCGTTGGGGCGGCTCAGTTGAATATAAATTCCAGGCTGGGAACATGACACCATGTACCCTGGCTGGAAACAGAATAACTTACTGTTCAAATAAAAATCTTATACCCTCCAGATATTGTTTCGAAAAGTGATGTGCAATGAGCATCATGCATCTTATAGTGGCTTAATATACACAGCAACAATGGTAAATCATCTCTATAAGTTTATATTCAAAGTATGTACTGTGTTATTGCAGTGCCACCTGTGACAGGCAATGCTGTAAACTTTGTTTGTGCACCTTGTTTTGACATAATAAACATAATTTTCCCTATAAATATACGATGAACATTTTGCTGAAAGGGTAATTCATTCACATGTAAGAGGACCGGACAGCTTAGGACTTGTCCAGGCAAGGGTACCGGACCAGAATGGCCTGAAACGGACTTGACTGGACCGCTTAGTCCGCATCACTAATAATTACATAGAAAGATACCACATGCTCTCTCCATTGGTCATAACTAGGATTTAACAGCCTGTCTATTTAAAGGCCTATTTAATTTTCGAGTCACTGGTTATTTTTTTTTATAGTGGCTTGATATACGGTTTTAATAATAATCTATGCCATAAAATATTATTAAAATTCAATCATTCATCACCATTTGAAACGTCTTTGTCTCTGAAGGTTAGAGCTGGGCGGTTTTTTTTTTTCAGGCTCGGTTTTCAATTTCGGTTTTTTACTAAGAAAAACCTCGGTTCGGTTTCGATTTCGGTAATTTTCCTAACAAGGCTTGAACAAATGGGAATTGATAACTGTTTTCATAAAATAATTAAATTTATTCAAAATCATGTAAAAATAAAGCAAACAGAACTAAAAATATGATTCTGTAATAACAACAAAAAATAAACTTAAACTTAAAACAAATTAAAATATATTGTAACACTGTTTAACTGCAGTTCATTAACTTAAAGTCTTAAACTAAATGAATATTTTCATTTGGGTCGCATAATTCACATTGATATCATGATTAATGATGATTCAAGTTCATTAAACAAATTGACAACAATAGCAGCTTGAAGGCTTGAAGCCTATTGAGTATTGAAGCCTATTGATGCAGAAATGCTTGTATTCCAATTTCCAAATGGAATCAACATCTCAAATTATGATTTAGGAATACAAGCATTTCTGCGTGAATAGGCTTCAAGCTGCATCTTCTGTCTGACAGAACTAAGCCTGATTTACTAAAAATCCTTTCACTGGGAACAGATGTTCCAGGAATGAACAACAGAGACCTGGCAAAGTCTGCAAGATGTTTGTATTGTCTTTTATTGTTCTGCCACCAAATGAACGGGCAATCTGTTGGTTCAATGGGATCTTCTTCAAGGTAATGGTCAGTTTCAAACAGTAGCACTGCTCTAAGTTCATCTTCATCTCCTTTCGTTGGCTCCTTTTTCTTCGCCACTTTTTTTTTTAACGTAGCCCAGAAATCATGCTTAGGAACTGTCTCCTCTTTACCCTTTTCTGATACTGAGACTGTGGAGGAAGTAGATGGAGTAGCATGAGTTATTTGAACTTCCTCAACAGAGTCAACATTTTCCTCTGATTCTGAACATGTCTCTTTATCTTTGGTCACAAGTTTGGTGTCTTTGTTACAGTGTGAAAACAGTTGGTCTAACAACATTTGTCTGGCAGTACATTTCAGATTGTCACATGAAAAGGCATGTAGTTTAAATCTGGGATCAATACGTGTTGAAACAGCATATAGTGCATTTTTCTCATAGTCAGGCCACCTGCTATTGATGTTACTTGTAACAGTTTTGCCAAAGTCATTCAATACAGAACAGGACAGTTCATCTATGACAGTGTTCAGAACTGGTATGATCATGGATGTGGTGGCAAACTTTGCAGACGAGAGCATTGTTGTTGCATTTTCCAGAGGTTTCAATGCCTTGACATATTCAGCTGCCGTTTTCCATTCAAATGCATTAAGATTTGGCAATTTAGCGATGGATGCAATTACTGCAGACAGAGGTTCTTTTTCTTGTACTAATCTTTCCATCATATAGTACGTCGAGTTCCATCGGGTTTCGCACTCTGTTTTTAGCTTATGTTCCTTCAACCCCATTGTTCTTTGCATTTCTTTGAGTTTATGTGTGGCTTGAGAACTATGATGATAATATGTCACAATAGTTTTACACTTCGCTATTATTTTCTGAGTGGCAGGAAACTTTTTAAGACTGTCTTTAATTACAAGTTGGAGGGTATGTGCGAAACAGCGCAGAGTTGTGAAATGAGATGGCAATAATTTTGCAGCAGCGACCATATTGGAAGCATTATCCGAAACCACATACACTTTGCATTTTTTCCCTTTGTCCCTTATCCAGTTTTCAACACAATTTGTTAAATCCGTCGATATATTAACAGCTGTATGTGAGTCTGGGGTATGAGTAATGGCGAGACAATAATCCTTCAGTTCAAAATCAGAATTGAGAAAATTGCATGTTATGGCCATATATGCGTCATTCGCTCTGGAAGTCCAATGGTCGGTAGTTAATCCAAAGAATTCTGCTTGCTTTAGCTCCTCGAGAATTTCTGCTTTTTTTGTTTGGTACATTCCTGGGATGAGAACTGATCGCAATTCACGTCTTGTTGGTGGCTTATAACACGGCTGAAGATAATTTATAAGCTTGAGGAATCCTTCATCTTCTACGATTGACATAGGTTGATAATCTAGACAAATCATTTGTACTATGAGATTGTCTGATTGCAATCTTCTGGCATCTTTCTTATCCCAAATACCATGTGATCCCAAATATCCAGTTATTCTTCCTTGTTTCGTTTCTCTACTATCAGTTACAACAGATTCAGATTTCCGTTTTCTACATATAAGCCCAGAAGAAGTGGCGGTCTTTTCAACTTGAAGCTGACTCTCGCTTTCAATTTCAGTTTGTGTTTCAACGAATTGTTTTTTGTGTTTTCTTTGGATATGTGACCGCAAGTTTGACGTGTTTCCGTGCTCCGCCGATATTTCTTTGATACATAATTTACAAGATGAAAGTTTATTATTTTTTTTATTGAAAAATCGTAGCCATTTGCTTTTCGTACTCGACATTATGAGAATTATGACATCGTATTTTCAATGGAAGGGGAATAACTCTATATTTTAAGAGTTATTCCCCTTCCATTGAAAATAATGAATCTTGATCACAGAACCCAAGTCGATATCTCAAGAGAAACAACATGTTCACAGTTTATTACATCGAATAAGTTGATAATACAATGTTTTGGAGCTTCCTCTTTTGTAATGTATATAATAAAGCATATATTTTATATAAAATTATCTGGGGGTTCGAAAATTAAGTGGGGGCCTTTAAAGCAACATAAACATTAACTACAAATAATTTTTAGGTGCTGGTTTATTGTTGGAATTAGATTAAATTTGTAGAAAGTATCGATTGCACACTAGAAATATTAAGCTAATGACGTCAGGCGACATATATTTATGTCACCGGCAAATGGAATGGGAAATGCAGGCAAAATATATATATATGTCACCGGCACTGAATGAGTTAAAGGGGTGTGCTCAGTATGGATGTCTGAAAGCTGGTCACAATCATATATACCACCAAAAGCTTATTGGAATACCGAATATAAAGTGACTAATAACAGAATACGGAACTGACATATAATACTCGCAAACAGGAACAAGTGGACCTACTATGGGCTACTATGTTATCCAGCCTCCTTTGAGAAACCATTGATGATTGATATATTCATGTTTTGTTTCTTTTCAGAATTGATACACAGTCCATTCCTAACAACATTTATTAAAATTGCTGATCAAGACGACTTAATGAAATGTCTGCGAGTATGTTATCTCATAGTTATCTCATAGTTTCGTTGTTGATTGTTGTTTGTGATTTTTTTTACCCTGTGCCAATGCATTCTCTTATATATGCGAGTCGACCATAGGTCGCCTCACATATATAAGAGAATGCATTGGCCTAACAATTTTTTACAATTTTAATAAAAATTCTTGTATTCTTTAACAATTTTATAATTTCACCCATACAGAGCCCCAGACAAACATGAGCAGACGACACTCTTCTATATGCTTCTATATATGTGTGGGGGCTCCCTGCAGGGTAATGGTGTTTTTTATTTTATGTCCTAAAAATTGTAAGAAACATTTATTTAAAAATAATGATAAAAAATTGTTAGGCCAATGCATTCTCTTATATATGCGAGGCGACCTATGGTCGACTCGCATATATAAGAGAATGCATTGGCACAGGGTAAAAAAATCCCGAGTAAGTTATCTCATAGTTTCGTTGTTGTTTGTGGGGGGGGGGGGGGGGGGGGGGGGGGGGGGGGGGTTGTACTGGAATCAGTTTGTCCACATTGTTTGACTTAGAAATATTTTGTAACATAAATGATTTTATTCGAACAGCACTCGTTCATATATTTACCACTATGGGAACTTGTCCATCTGCTGCGATTACGAGACCAATCAGACTTTTTTAGTAGAGTTATCTCCCTTTTTGACATAGAAATTTATTGTGACATACATAAATTTGTCCAGATATGTATTCATTCATTTCTTGTTAATTGTTCCGAAACTTGACTTCGATATTTACTGTCATGGTGATTCTACATACTGTGCATTGTGCACTTTGCATGGATACAAGTCCGAATTTAGTGTGTCTGACATGCGGAATGAGGTCCCCAGCAACACCAGTTCACCCTCTGGGAACCTCATTCTGCTTAGACCTCAACTGCTATGGGAGACCTAGGATCAGATTGAAGTTCCCCAGTTGAAGTTGGTGATGATCACCCATTATTCACCTCAATTATGCATTTTATCTTCTGCAAATTAGGGGAACAGAAACTGAACTGAACAGAACAGAACTTAACAACAATGTTAATCTGAGACTATAGATACTTCCCGGCAGAATGAAGCCTTATCAGAATGAAGTCCCCAGAGGGTGAATTTAGTGATGGTAGCCTGATGTGCATGATAATATCACTAAATTCACCCTCTGGGGACCTCATTCTGCAAATGACAGACACATTATATCCAGGCTTGGATGTCTCATTAACATATAAGTTTATTAACCCTTTTATTAATGAATGGATTCTCCTAATCTGTTATAACAGCTTACATCAGAATGGTCTATTATTCATTTGAAGGGATGTTTTTATAATACATGCAACATCGGATTCTTATTCAGTCTTATTGAGGGAATGTTTAGAAAGTTCAGCAGTTTAGTCTGAACATTCCCCAAGTGAACTACTTGCTATCGTCAGTAAGTATTTAATCATCAAAGGATTAAAGGCATTTGCAGTAAGTACAGGGTGAATAAAACGGTATTGGAATTCTAATCAAATTGGGAAGTTAAATTTTACAAAACTGTCACTGCATTGAAAAATATTCCCCAAAGCACATATTTTCAGTTCAATATTTGAATTGATATTAACCAATTGGTGGATTAATCTTTCTTTACTAATTACTCACTGGCGGGTAGAAAATGTTCAGATAATAAGTTCAACAAACGGCCATTGATAGGCTGTTAGTTGAACTTATTATCTAAACATTTCCCACCAATGAATAGTAATCCTTCTGCATGTGTATTAACGTTTTGTCTGTCTGTCTGTCGTCCGCTTATATTTCCTGAATATCCCTCCAAACGAATAAAAGACCATTCCAGTGTATACTTTTTCAATAATTTCTGAAATGATGCTTTTCTTTCAGGATTCATGGGTCGAGATGTTTAAAGGACTAAACAGAGCGCATAAGGTCAGTAAACACAGTAGATATCTCGTGGGATACATATTCCTGTAGATTCATTTATTCAGTAAACACAGTAGATATCTCATGGGATTCCTATTCATGTAGGCTCATTTATGACATACCATGTTTACTTCTCTGCTTCCCTATTATTTTTACACACCTATTGCTATATTTCCGTTTATTACCTTACTTCAGCTGTGGGTAATTTCACCCAAATACATTACTCTCAGGTGCATAATAATCATAATGGCCCCTATAATATTGATGATTGGGGATTTAAGCTGAAATTAATAATAGTGATGGATGGAGATTTAGGCTGAAATTAATAATAGTGATGGCAATTTCACTCTATGTGTCAATGCCAAATAATAGTGATCTTTGTGAATTTTCTAAAAATTAATAATCATGCTGAAACTATTATTAGGTACCTGAGAGTACAGCGATCCCGATAGCTTGCGTGACATAAATGATGTCATGCACAAAAACTCGGCCAGTACTACAATTAAACCGGTAATTCAACCTCATATTGTGTTGAGTAGATGACTAATTAGAATGGAAATCTATTAGACACAATTATTTGATATTAAAGAATATTGATTAATGACGGGAGCTGCCCTGGTGCAGCATTAAAGACCCTGTGCCAGTGTATTCTCTCATATATGCGAGTCTCCCACAGGGAGCCTCGCATATATAAGAGAATGCACTGGATTACAAGGTCAAGATAAATATTGTTAGGCCAGTGCATTCTCTTATATATGCGAGGCTCCCAACAGGAGACTCGCATATATAAGAAAATGAATTTGCACAGGATTTTTGCAAAGTTTTAGGAAGCTCCAGTCATAAAATGGTTCATAAACACAGCATGTGAATGTGGTGAACTTTATCGCACTCTTTTATTATGTCACAACAACTCTAGTTTGACGGCTCTCGTTGTAACATTGCGCCACAACAAGCTTGTGCGATAACGCACACCACATTCACACGCATGTGATTCTGTCTTTGTCTCTGCTGTTCTACCAACTAGTAGCACCAATATATATACCATGATTTATAGTTGTAGCTCTATGGGCTTTTTTTGTGACCCTTCCAGTCTAAAATTTCAAAACTTAGAAACTTAAGGGGGGGGGGGACTGTACCATAAATCCGACCATTTATGGGACCATCTCCTTTTATACTCAACAGAATATATGCAACAAATGAATGAATTAGAGCCATGGATGAGTGCAAAATACACTAACTCGTGTGCTCTATGAACGATGCAAACAACATGGTAATTAAAACGAAGATGAATTTGACTCCATAAATGGCCGGATTTAGTGTACACTACCCCTTTAAAGAATGAAAATGTTAGAAATTGGTTGGTAAAATCAAGCCTGGATATAATGTGTCTGACATTTGCAGAATAAGGTCCCCAGAGGGTGAATTTAGTGATACTAGCCCGCCGTGCCAAATTCACACTCTGGGAACCTCATTCTGCTTTGGCCTCAACTGCTATAGGAGACCTAGGATCAGATTGAAATTCCCCAGTTGAAGTTGATGTTCACCCATTAGTCACCTGAATTATACATTTTATCATCTGCAAATTAGGAAATACAGAAACTGAACAGAAGGAAAAAAGTTACTAAAAACAATGTTAATTTGAGACTGCAGATAGTTCCCAAAAGGTGAGGCCTAAGCAGAATGAGGTCCCCAGAGGGTGAATATGGTGACACTAGCCCACTGCGCGGGATAACATCACTAAATTCACCCTCTGGAGACCTCATTCTACAAATGTCAGACACACTATGCTTTTGTATAATTACTTTTTGTAATGGATCATTAATGAAACTGGTTTCAAAGTAAAATCTTTATTTTTGTTCTAAATTTCCAACTCTGGATGCTAAAAGTTGGGCTTTTCTTGTTGATGCATGGTTATGATCGCATAAAAGTTGTCAATCTTGGCATTTTCGTTGCAAAGGTTCAAGACCCCCTCCCCATATTAAGAGAACCACCTGTTTCCCTGATTGTAAATATGTTGCTGCCTAATTCACTTTTATCTTTTATGTCACCGCTTTAATTGCCGTCTTAATATATGCTTTATAGCTACCAAAAGTAGTAAGTAGTTGTTAGACCACTTCTCCGAATCTGCCACAGGAGTTGACTTTTCAATATTTGTATTTGTGAATTATTAGGCCAAAAAAAAAAAGTGTTTTGGTTCTCGGGCAATTTATTTTTCAAATCAATGAGGGAGGGAGGGTTTTATTTTTTTTTTTTTTTTTTTTTTCTGTGCATAGTAAGCATGGACAAAGATACCTTCCTCTGTCTAGTAATAACCAGAAAGGTAGAGGGAACTGTTATGCATATAAACTCATTTAGTCTTATATAAAAATGAAATTGTACCACCAGTATATGACTGGGATTACCTAACAATATATAATGCCCCTGACATTAACTACTGTTATTGTTGTCTAAAAACTGATACCTCCCCGTTCTAATATGTGATCCTGAATTTAGTCCTGTGCCTTTCAAATGTATAAAGTTACAATTAGTGTAAGTTGTTCACAATGACTAATTGTAAGAAGAGTATGAGGATCAGCAAATCATTTTCTTAATTGTAGTCATCTACTTCATGTTGTAAGCCTGCAAGTCACTTTTTAACACATTACATGTTAGAGCTCAATGCACACTAATATTCAACACATATCTGCTATGGACATGTTGATCAAATAATTATTATTTTTTTTTTTTTCGAATTTATTTTTTCGTAAGTTTTTTTGTCATTACATCAGGCATTGCAATAAAAAGGCCTAATGCGGCCCTTTTTATTCAATGTGGCGGGGCCTGAGAACCAAAACTTTTTTTTTTTGGCCTTAAGGTGTCTGGTGGGGAATTGCCTCATTATGATAAGGTTTGAGTTAATAAATTATGTTTACATGGCTTATTTCAGCTTAATTACTTAAAGGGCCATGCCTGTTTAAGTTTACGTAACTCATGGAGTCTTAAAATTGAGACATATTCCATCATGGAATTAAACAATAGGGCCATGGTAGTCACTGTCTGAAATAGAAGTCTTCTAAAAGTATGAGGAGTAATAAATGAATTTTGGTCTCCTCTTATGGCACGATATGACCATAGCTGTTGAAAAATTATTTATTTATTGTCATTCAATAGATATATAAATAAAATGAAAACTCTATAGTACAATCAATCGTCTGTCAACTTAGCGAATTTGGAAACTGCTCGGAAAATAAACTACCCAATGGTGAAACCGATCAATCTCAGACTTGGATACCAGGATGGCCCTTTAAATATTTAGCATTACTTTTAACATCTTTCTAAAATAAAAAAATTAACAACTCCTGTGGCCTATTCTCCACAATCTCAGCTGTTCAGCCATTTCTGCTTTCGCATGGAAATAATATATTCCGTAAATAGACACTATATCTACCATTCTATTTCAATCATGTGATTGATCATGTGCATATTGTTATTTTGTTATTTATTTATTTATCTTGCATTATTACCCGGCACTTGTAGCCTTACACGAATATGGTGCTTACTTATGGTAGAGGTTTTTTCCATTCAAAAGCAGATATGGCTGAGTTGTCGAGATTGCTATTCTTCACACACATACACAGTGCACTCACTTCACAGTTTGATTTATTTCTTCACCAGAATCAAGCCTGGTCCTGCTATAATGCTGTGTCACTCTTATTTAGATTTTAGATTTGATGTTGGTGGAAACAAGACAATGATCTTTAGAAATAAAAATGCCATTCATTTACTAAAATTGTTAAATTTTGACAAATTATTCAATAAAAAGCCCATTATCTGTAGGGCACATTCAAGTGCATAGAAATTTATAAATATTTTTTTAGCGATTGCTGTGTAAATGTTTGCGAGATGATCCCAATTAAAATGACATTATCAATTGTCGTTACTGATACATGCATATTCTAAATTATCTCCCTATTTACCTATCTATAATTGCTTAATCTTAAGAAATCTGATTTGTGAGAAAATGCAAAAAAAGACAATATTGAGAAAAATACAGGTACTTTTTCTTTCTTAAAGGTACTCCATCCGATCAGATGCTCCTAAATTACTATTTCTTTGGCTTCGTGGGTAAAAAATATTTGATATCGAGTCAAGGAACTCACCCATCAAAGCTCAGGGTGATTAGATATCAATATTTTGAAGTTTGCTATTTATATTGTTTGTGGACCAGAAGCACGTGGTCAAATCGACTAAGATGCGGATGAGGATGGATAACTCTAAAATCAAGTGGTAATAATAACCACTTGATTTTAGAGTTATGGTTCTTCATCCGCATCTTCGTCGATTTGACCATGTGCTTCATCATTACTGGAGTTATAACTCCGGACAGACGGATGGAAGACGGACAGATGGAAGACGGACGGACGGATCTGATTACAATAGTACCCCGAAAATAAATTTTACGGGCAACAAAAATAATATGGGGGTTATCATGGACTGATGTGTTGACATCATGTCAACCAATGTGAAACTAATAAAAGTTATTTTGCCCATTAACGGTGAGGGTGCACAAGATTTCTACAATGAATACTGACGTTTTTGAGCATGTGTCACTTCTATTGAAACTAATGTACATGAAATTTGCATAATCCGGATATTAACCCTTTCTATACTAGATACTCATTGACGAGTAGTTCCCTTAGTAAATGCTCAGATAAATAGTTCAACCAACAACCATCGGTCATTTGTTAAGCTTATTATCTGAACATTTACCAACAATGAATTCTTCTGCACTTGTACTTTCATTTCATCTGGCTGTCGTCTGCTTATATATCATTAATATCCCTCCAAAATGAAAAATGGCCGATTCCAATGTATACTCTTATAAATTAATGGGAGAATCCATTAGTATAGAAAGGGTTCACTCCATGATGTTTTAGGGAGAAAAAACTTAGACTGGGCTTATCCTCTGTGATGGGACTACTGATGGGTGTATACAATAAATGGAATCATTGGTCCAATGGTTATGGTATCACTGGTATGATTATGGTATCACTGGTATGATTATGGTATCACTGGTATGATTATGCTTTGTTTTAGATTCTATGCTCCGTGCCTGCGGTGATGGTATTATAACATATATAACTTTGTTGATTGTGGAGTTAATCTTTATTTGTGTTTGTTTGTCTTTACAATTAAGAATTTATAAGAATATTTCAAAGCTAACACAGTATATTAATTGCTTTGTATTACTTGAAAATGTTTTTATTGAAGTATTCCAGCATTTTATAATTTTCTTTTCACTTGTGCATTATTTTCATTGTAAACATATTACTGTTGTACATGAAGTGTTAAGACTATACTAATCTTCATATAGATAATTCAGTTCCAAGTCACATGGACCCAAGCAAGAAGTCTGTTTGCATCATATTTTTAACCTAGAAACTGTTCTAAGTTCAAAGAGGTCGTCTTTGGTGAATAAATGAATTTTAGATACATATCACCAGGTTGACATTAACAAATATATTGAGACGTTAATCAGTTGGCAGTTTAACATTCTTCATAAATACAGATGGATGTGACTGATTAGTGATGGATAAATGCGATTCCAAGCTATCACAATCGGCAATCTTCAGTCTCTGTACGGTATACTGTAATCTGTCATTTGTATCATTTTGAACTCCTTGACCTGTGGTAGTATACAGAGCAGATGTTGGCAAGGTTTGTCAAATGATTTTGTATGTAATTCCCTCGTGATCCTCAATTCCGGCTGTCAATATTACAGAGATTTTGCAGTCTATTTACAGATCATTTGCGACACTGTCATCTGCATGATTGGTTGTTCGCTAGTTGTTCGCGCCAATAATAAAACAATTTTTTTTTTATCAATTGAAACCATGGGAATGCACCTGATGGAAACTATTCGATAAAATTTGAATCAGAACAGTCGATTTCTTATCAAATCAGACAAACAATTTAGAATCACATCAAATGGAATTGATTCGCAGGGCAACAAAATTCTAACAAATGGTTATATTTTCTGTTCAGTTCATGCACACTTAATTAGGGGAAAAATTATTTTATAGTGGTCAAAGCTTCTATTGATTTACACCCTTGTATCTATAAGGCAGTGGATGCACCATCTCTAAACAATCTTCTGACCAATCAAATGCTTTGTCTTTATTAGGAAGTAAAAGCTTGTGGTCTCAATTTAATCTATATATGATGAATAAAATATTTCTTAAGAATATTTCACATCCAGATTTTCTTATTTTTTGCTGCAAGATGAGGCATTTGATTGTCATTCAATCGGTAATTGTAAATTTTAAAACAAATTGGTCGTATTACATGCCTGTGATCATGATAATCCTTACTTTAAGCACTTAAACCGATCAATCCAATAGATCAGTGTCCAAGGGTAAGCACTTTTACATTTTACATCTTTGAATTTTGCACAATTGAACTTTCACACCATCTCCCTGTTCAAGTCAGCAAATGGTTTTAACACAAATGTTGCTGCCACTTACAAAATTTAAGTTGCCTTAACCACTTCCAAACAAGATAGTCTTTCTGACCAATATTTCAAAAGATTTGTTTTCTAATGGTGGGTAGAATGTTTTACTTATATTTATTGCATGGACTATTTTTGAAGGAGTGTTCCTCATTAATTTGTTTAAATTATTTGCAGCGAGATGAGGAGTTAATGAAATCAAAATTTAGGCAGGTGTTTATGGAGTCTGTGTATCCACTAACAGAGACAACGTCCGTACCTCGGTTTGTTATGGGGAATGCTGGGATAGAACAGGTAATGATTTAATGGGTAGTTACTAGATTAATTTAAGCATTTGTTAATTGGAGTCTGTGTATCCACTAATGGAGAGAAGTCGGTATCTCGGTTTGTTAAGAGGAATGCTGGGATAGAACAGGTAAAAAAAATTTATGGAGTCTGTATATCTGCTAACGGAGACGATGTCGGTGGCTTGGTTTGTTATGAGGAATGCTGGCATCATTGATGAGTAATTGTCCCATAGAAATGTTCAGATAATAAGTTCAACTTATTATCTAAACATTTCCCTAAATAAATAGGGCTCTTTCTGCACTTTTATTTATCTGTTGTCTGCTTTTATAACCTGATCATCCCTCCAAATTAATGGTAGACCATTCCAACGTACACTTGTTAACTGACTTGGAGAATCTATTTATTAATAGGGGCAAGTCAAAAGGTAGCATATCTCTATCACTGAGCACTAATATGAGGACACTCGAAGCCGCCCAAACATTTATCTTGAAAATTAATCGTGTCCATGTTTGAAGGAAAGGGAGATACAGTAATGCCCTAATTAATCGACTTCTTAACCACAGCAGAATTATGGGTAACTTTTCAGGATTTAGTCGGAAATATGGCTTGTTGCCATTCATCGGAAAGCTCTCTTGGAACTTGGAAAATATAGCTTTTACTCGATTGGCGTTGGCTTTATAAGAATTGGTTCAGGCATTTGTGAATTATGGCCGTTAGAAGTGAAGTGAGGAGGTATCTGAAAAGTAAACTCCCTTTTTATGTATGTATTGTTTATCGATGTATTTTTTAAATTGGCATGCTCGTTTTAAACTGATATACATGTTGATTTATATTTTACTCATTTTAACGACACGCCACTGTGCTTTTACCCCTAAGAAGAATGCCAAATGTTATACTTTTAGTTGTTTCCTTATTTATTTTCTGTGGATATTATCATTATTTCCCAATTCTCACCTACATCATGTTTTCTTCATTCTTTGTTAAATATATAAATTAATATGTCAAATGCTTTGGGAAAGAATAAATATTGTTTAAACCACAATTCAAAACATTGGAAGTGAACATTTATATTTTAACACATTGATTGCCAACTAAGAGTTATCTCATACTTTCCATGTGCTATTGAATGGTGAGTAGCACTCAACGTGTTAACCCTTTCATGACGCGAGCTGCACTGCTGCAGCATTAAAAATCCGGAGCCTTGCATATTTAAGAGAATGCACTGGCTTAGAAGGTCAAGGTAAATATTGTTAGGTCAATGTATTCTCTTATACATGCGATGCTCCTTATGGGAGATTCGCATATATAAGAGAATGCATTGGCACAGGATTTTCGCAAAATTTCAGGAAGCTCCAGTCATGGAAGTGTTAAGAAACTTTACTAAATTAAAGATATGCATAGCACAGCACAAAAGTACGTAAATTCAAAACTGAGCGAAAAATAGCACTGCGTGAATTTAAATTGAGTAAGGTAGGCAGAGTAGCTCTCGTCTCAATCATTTGCAAGCTATTCATAATACAAGTCAGCCCAATGACAGATTCAGTCTGGTACTACCAAGCTTGATTTATCATTAATCTAAACAAGTTTACCGTAATGTCTGATGAATTTCGGGACCTACTATTCAGAGATTATTGCAATATGAAGACCCTACTCAGTGTAGTTATATTAGGCGTTTGAACGTGTGATAAAATGATATTTTTAAAAATATAATATATATTTCCTTAAAGAAAGCCTGAACACTGAACTATATGGATATATGTCCTGCTTTTGTAAACCATAGTAGGAAAGGGGTTAACTTTTTGGTCGCCTACCATTGGCTTGCTCGGAATCAGTCACGCATGCGCAGTCCCAATATACATGTAACTCACTTTACAGATTGAATTCGTCAGTTTATTTTCAACTCAATCAGAAGATTGGCGAGTTGCGGGGTTGGGAATGGCACCGCCATGGGAGGGCCCTATGATAGTTCAGTGTTCAGGCTTTCTTTAAGGAAATATATATTATATTTTTTAAAATATCATATTTCCGCCAAAGGAAGCCTTCACACTGAACTATATGGATTAGAATGCAAGCCCAGGAGGAGGCACGAGCAATAAAGTTAATAGCCAAATTTTTTGAGGGAATGCACTCTTCTAAAACAGATTGTACCTAAATATGAACTCTTTAATGAATCTGTTATGATTAGTTACGTGAAATAACTCATATAATTAGAGTGCTATATTGCTCAAACATGTACCTCCCCTCCTTGTTTTTGGAAGCAACATCCCAGGTGGTGCCATTCAATTGCGAGCGAACCGAGCAAGTATAACCAAAGAAGATACTCATCGGTCTTCTCTTTTCTTCATCCGTCAGTTCTAAGAGTCCAGCCGATTTGAGATGCGAGGAGACTAACTCCTTCTCCGCCTTAGCGACATAACGACCTGCACTGGAGGAGGCCCACTCCGAAGATGGCAAGACAACCAACATTAAGAGTTAACTAACTGCTGTTCGCCAATGCAAATGGCAGATAACCTGATGCCCAATCTGTGGCACAGGGATCAAATGGAGAGCCCATTAGCCCAAATGGGTTAGACAACTATAAGCGAGTCAAGCCATCGGATCAGAGGGAGCCCCCACCATCGCATGCTGCAGTTGGTCATGCCCAAGCTAATATTCCCGTCAAAGATACGTTACACACTGAACTACATGGTATATTCATCTTTATTCACAAGAAAGGATTCTATGAGATCCGTTTAAAATTTATTATTTTGGTACGAAATAGCTTAAGTACCTTTTGAATCATTATTATTCTGACGTAGCAGGTCAAAGGTCATTTGTCCACTCGTTATGTATATAAGCAAGTGGACCCACAGTAATCGGCCTCTTTTTCTCTTGTGACAAGATTCGAAGGGAAGTAAAAACTAACGCTATGAGAAATGAAACCACATATTATTGTCGGCTTCATTTAACAATTCCGTTCCACTTTATTTAACTTGTTGTGACATCGGTTCAATTTTGGAAACGACACAATAATTATTAAATTAATATCAGAGTGACAATTTTATTCAATTTCCCTGTTTTATTTGTTTTAACGCAAATAAAATACAAAAACTATATTGTTCTGTTGAAAATTGTGGGTAATTTCCCAACTTCCGGTTTCGGAACACGTGCTTTAGAATTCGGAATTAATTTCGGAATTGCACTTCGTCTGTTTATATGCAGCGGTTCACGTGTTGAACTTTCTGGGACAATGCCTATACAGCACAGTTGTTATGTTATCTCTGTTTCTTGTGGTTTTAGAATGTAAGTATTAGAACATTCAACCAGTGAGACAACATTGGTTTATAACTTTGTTTATGTTGAAATTGGCACGTGACAACATTCGTTTTGTTTACGTCGAAATTCTGAAATTGTCACTCACAAATCTGTTTCATGTTGACATATGTAGCAAAATTAGGGATCAGGTTTGGGTCCCTTTTCGTTTATCTATGAATTAACTCACTTGTGTGGTTTTGCTTGGCTCATAGTTCACTATGAAATAATTTACAATACATTGAGATTGTTTGCCAACAAAATAACTTTTTTGTCAGATCAATATGACATAATTTCACAAATTATAATGTGACGCATCAGTCACCTACTTTCATGGTAAATTTTTGGGTCCCTTTCCTGATCCTTATACATGTAACTGGTCATACCACAGGCTATTTTCTTCCTCGTGTGGCCTCGGTTTCAGTAACCCCATTGTCAAGCAGGTTCAGGCTAATCCAATTCCTCGTTCCATGCTGACCTTGAGGTGGCCCAGCCGCATACTTCACCAATGTCACTAGGCAGAAGGCGCCATACTGTTCCGAGGGTAGGTTCAGTGTTCACGGATCCAACCATGCTTGACCGCTCCTGCTGGATCCTACCTCAGATTTTCGTCCTCCCACATCCCTTTCACAAGCATGTGCGATGTACAAATTCTGTCAGCCCCCTAGGGAGCAACTTAACTGGTATCGCATCACAATTTGCCATCCAACCTTGGATAATAGCCATGCAATTTGGTATGAATTTTATGTCAACTTTGAGATTTAGAACAAAATACTATCTCATGTCCATGTGAGGCTATTTATTTGATAATCAAAATTTCCAAGTAAGTTGCTCCCTGGCATCTACCCTTGGGTGGAATTGCTGTTAAGACCATTTCCCGGGACTCTGCATGACCTTCAAATGCTTGCTATTTGGCGGGAGGCAAGTTTTACCAGTGTAGCCACAAGGGCGGTAGCGTTTCATAGTCACTGTCTTGGGGGGTGATACACGAATCGAGTACTATCTCAGATCTTGGGCTCGTGTCATCTAAAAGTTTCGGTTCATTCTATTTATATTTGACTGCTCTGCCCATTCAACATGTAGTTCAATGCAGATTGTGTGCATTTAGAAACACTAGTGTGGTGTCGTCCTGTTGGTCAGGTTTTTGGATTCGTGTCGTGACCTAGTAGGTCGCCGCTGCCCTACTGGCTACACTGTATGATTCTGCTTCCTGTCAGGGTTTAAGCTGGCTCCGGTTGGGGGGGAATCAGTCTGCTCATTAATCACTCCTCGATGTCTCTTCCAAGGCTTACACAGTCCTGTTTATTCAGTTTTTTACTCTAAAGATAACAAATTCCATTGCTTGGATCTGACGATTCCACATTTAGATTACATTTCTAATTAACAGGGCTACTTGCCATCCAACGCGAATCCTGATTCTCACTTTGGATTTCGAAGAGCTCTTGCTGCTTTTTGTTGTCTGTCACAAAGAACTAAGTTAATTGCAAGGCATCGAGGGGTTGCAGACGCAGTTTCTCTCCTCGGATATGGGTCCTGGGGGGTTCGAGGGGGGACCGAGCACTGGGCCACCAGACAGCGCGCCGTCTAATGCCGGGTAATCTCGGGTGCTGTCTATAACAGTGAACATAGCGCAGTCTTCGGCCGGGGCAGAGACTTTTAACAGACACTCCATTTGTTTTTTCATGCGGTTTTACCTGGGCTCAAACTTATAACCTTTCCACCTGTCACTGATTAGCATTGTCCTTTGTTTATGGGTGACCGTTCAATTCTTCTAGGGGTAAATGTACACAGATCATCTTTCACCCTTACTACGGTACCATGGGGCATAACGCCAAGCCTTGGATTCCTTCTAAGATTTTTGCGAGCATCACTCGGGCCTTCTGCGGTGTTGGGCTGGGTTTTTCTGCGAATATTTCTCTTTGCGTAGAACATTCATCATCTTTTGACTCTACAGCCTTAGGACAATCCCAATGAGCTTTCCCTGTAGTACCAGGATTAGATCTATTCTCGCTCAATATTATCGCTTTACAGTTTGGGTTCGCTTCTCGGGTTACGATATAGACAATTGAACTCACGCAATCTTCTGGGGTGGCAGGTACGGTGGGTAATAACCTGTTCCATGGGAACAGGTGCATTTCAGAACTTTGAACCCTGCGTCATGCCAACAAAACTCATTGATGCCCTGCTTGATTGAGTTGGGCGTTACTGTACTCAGTGCTCCTTTTTTGACAGGCTGTCTTGAATTACTACACAACAGAAGAGCTGTTCGTCTAACGGCGCACATGAGGCAATCATTGTTGGCGACGGAGTCTCTGCCCACGGGGAGGTACTAGGGTCCGGGTCCTCGCTGTATGAGCGGCAGACAACCGTCCGACCATACACACATGTGATTGGTCTTCAGTAAAATGTGCCCTTCTGTTCACATTACTGGCGTACCTCCTTTACCACATGTCGAATGGGTGTACAGTGGTGTTCGGGGTGTTTGGCCACTTGGCCGCGGCTGAGTTGTGGGTGGTTTTTCGGGATTTGGTCGGTGGTGTGGCTTGTTGCTGTTTATCGGGGGGCTCTCGACGAGAGCTTTCCGATGGGTGGTGGTGGGCCGTGTTTCCGGTTGGGTCCTGGAGGGTTGCCCGTGGTTCTGCTGTGGTTGGGTGATCGGTTGCTTTGGGCATTGCTGTGTACTTTCGCCTTGGTGGATGAGGTGAGCTACACACAGCTCATGGACCCGGGCCCTTCGTCTGTTAAGAACAATCAGTGAATAACAAGAAGATACAATCTTCTTGTTATCGACATTCTGGTTGTTTTTAGACCTTAATCATCCATGGCCTGTTCTTTCTTTCAGATTGTTTGGAGTAGTTCCATCACGATGGGTCTCCTCCTTCTACACATTTTCTAATAAGTTACATGCAGCCTGCAAAGTATTCCTTTCAATCATGTGTACATGTAACTGCATACACTGTTGGATTGACAGGCTGTGGAAGTAGTTTACAACTCGGGACTCTCCGAACTTTTTCTTCTCGATTGTTTCGATACCAGAAAACATTTGGGACTTTCCAAGTCATTTAACGCTCTTGATCGACTTAGTTACCTGGGGTTTTTGTTCCCAGTTTCCAGCCTTAAAGTAAATTCCGATCAGGGGCATTGACCGACGGAATATGGCCTCTGTCTGGTGTATTTATTAACTGAAGTAAAATACTGTCATTTGACGGTCGGTCAGAAAATACTCATTTTGCGCCTTGATCAGTTTGTCGATTTGGGGTTGCACATTTACTGACAGTCGGTCGCAGACCTTACAAGCATGATGCAGTGGCTATTTAACTCTGGGTTTTCTTCACCATACATGAGTTGGTGGTATGTTTCTAATCGTCTTTACAGTTGCTACTTCCTCGTGTTACATCCAGATTGACCATTCAGGTAACAATAGATTTCCTTCCTCTGGTGTCGAAACGTCGGGATAGCTTGGTTCGTTCAGTCACATACCATGGAGCTGGGTGACCTATGCTTTCTGCATATAACCCGCTTACTCCAGGGAGGAGGTGGCACATGCATGTACCTGCATATGAGATTTCACAATTACCGGTTTGTCTGACTTCAGAACCAAAGGGGGGGGGGGGGAGGTGCAGAGTTTCAGCCATTGGGCTTATTCTCCCACTTTCTCCACTCTACCTGGTTGCATCAATCAAATCTGCAAATCAGTACCTTTTGATCCATTTGTTGCTAAAAAACTCAGCAGGTTCAAAAGAATTATTCTCAACTAAAATACAATAGTATCTCATTCCTCGCAGCCTCCTCCTATGAGTTGATTCTACCATGTAGTTCAGTGTGTAACGTATCTTTGACGGGAATATAACATTTTCAATAGAAAATACATATTCCCTAATAAGATACTTACACACTGAACTCCCATGTCCCTCCCAAATTGGGATTTTCCCTCCCCGCTGCTCGGTCACACCCCTCGAATCTTGTAAGAGGATAAAAAAGAGGCTGATTACTGTGGGTCCACTTGCTTATATACATAACGAGTGGACAAATGACCTTTGACCTGCTACGTCAGAATAATAATGATTCAAAAGGTACTTAAGCTATTTCGTACCAAAATAATAAATTTTAAACGGATCTCATAGAATCCTTTCTTGTGAATAAAGATGAATATACCATGTAGTTCAGTGTGTAAGTATCTTATTAGGGAATATGTATTTTCTATTGAAAATGTTATATCCTGGCCAAGCTGGAGGGTGGGGAGAGGTCATTTTTCTCCGATCCCTTCACGGAGGAGTGGCAGGCAAGGCCGCTTTTTGTCGTAAGACGAGCGTGACCAGGGGGACGCGGGTCTTTACCTCATGGGTACGGCCCCTGCCCTACAAAATTGTCGCCGATTGCCACCAAACTTATACATAATAATCCCCATGATATGAGGAATCTAATGGTGTGGTTTAAATATGGCAAAAGTCGCGCCGTTCGCGTCAGGGGTGCCCGGAAGGGAGAGGGGCAGATTTTTTTTCTGTCGCCGATTTCCACCAAACTTATATATAATCATCCCCATGATATGAAAAAACCAACGGTGTGGTTTAAAAGTGGCGTCGTTCGTGTCAGGGATGCACGGAAGGGGAGAGGGGCACCAAAATTGAAAAACTAATTTTAGCGCCGATCTCCACCAAATTGATATATATTCCTCTTCATGATATAAGGAATCTAATTGTGCGATTTAACAACGCCAAACTCATGATATGAAAAAAACAACGGTGTGGTTTAAAAGTGGCGTCGTTCGAGTCAGGGATGCACGGAAGGGGAGAGGGGCACCAAAATTGAAAAACTAATTTTAGCGCCGATCTCCACCAAATTGATATATATTCTTCTTCATTATACAAGGAATCAAATTGTGCGCCAAATTGTTGTCTTTTGGTTGAGAGATTGGGAGGGGTGGGCACTAAATTTGATAATAATTGGTTTAGTCGCCGATTGCCACCACACTTATACAAAATCATCCCCATGGTATGAGGAGTCTAATGGTGTTGCTTATATCTGTCAAATGTGGCCTCATTCGAGTCAGGGTTGCATTGAAAGGGACAGGGGCACCAAAATTGATTCACAATTTTTTGCACCAATTTCCACCAAATTGATACACGTTCTTATCCAAGATACGAGGAATCTAATCGTGTGATTTAAAGACGCCATAGTGGTGCTGTTTGTTTGAGAGATGGGGTGTGGATTGGCACCAAATTTGATAAAAAAAAATTGTTTAGTCGCCGATTATCACCAACCTTATAAAAAATCATCTCCATGATATCAGGAGTATAATCGTGTGGTTTAAGGATGCCATAAGTTGGGCCATTCGAGTCCGTGATGAATAGTGACGAGAGGGACACAACAAATTATATCTATATGTTTAGTGCCGATTTCCACCAGATTGATACATATTCTTCTCTGTGATACGAGGAATCTTATCGTGTCACCAAATTTGTGCACTATGTGTGAGAGATATGGGGACCTTAAATTTGATACGAATTTATATACTCGCCAATTTTCACCAATTTCATATATATGCATCTCTAATCTCTAATGAGTCTGAGTGTGTGCAGCTTGAGACTGAAATAGGGACTGGAGGGTCACCAAGACTGATACACAATATTTTTAGTACTAATTACCATCAAATTCAGACATGTTCTTCTCAAATGATACAAGAAATCAAATCGTGCTGTCTGTCTGTCTGTCTGTCTTTCTGTCTGTCTGTGTGCGTTCTATATATAACTTCACGCGGTACAATCGAGATGGCACCAAGACGTTCAAAGAGGGGTAGCTGTTTACAAGGAAGATAGCGGTGCGGGTAAATATTTTCTAAAATAACGCTGTTGGTTTCAGGGGAAGAAAAGGGGGAGGTCGGCAAAATTAAAAATATATCGTGAAATCGTTTTGTCGCCGATTTCCACCAAACGAATACATAATCACCTTCGCAATATGGCGTTGTTCGAGTCAACGTTGCATCAACAATTGATTTAATAAACTATTTTTAGCCCAGATTTCCACCAAATTGATATATTATTCTTCTCTATGATACGAGGAATATCATCGTGTGATTTAAAGACGTCAAATTGCTGTCGGTTGGGTGAGAGATATGGGTCATAACTATTCTCAGAATTTGTTCAGTTGCTGATTACCACCAAACATATATATAATCATCGCCAGTATATCATGCACCCATGAGTCTAATGGGAGTGGTTTAAATATGTCCAAAGAGGCAAACGCTGGTACAAATTTATTTGGCACCAATTTCCACAGAATTCATACACGTTTTTATGTTTACCCATACCATAGTATGGTAAACATAGTGTCAACGTCCGGATTGACCACTCATCGTTAGTCCGTCCGTCTGTCTGTCTGTCTGTCTGTCTTCTGTAGACACTTTACGCATGGTGCGATAACTCGAACATTTTATATCTGATCGGAACCAAATTTTGTATATGAATTTGTCAGCACCAAATACAGATCGAGTTCGAATATGTGTTTGATCCGATATTTTTCAATGGAGTTATGGCCCTTTTTCGACTTAGAATTCATGCATGCTGCCATAACTCAATTTTTTTTTTATCTGATCGGAACCATATTTGGTATGCGAGTTTCTCAACTCAAAATACAGATCGAGTTTGAATATGGGTTATATCCAACATTTTATACCAGAGTTATGGCCCTTTTTCAACTAAAAATTGAACAGATAACCATAGCAGTCTACAATTAATTACCAGTGGTATCAGTTTAGCTCTGAGAGCAGTAAATCTGTATTATGGGAATTAGAGTTATTTTTTACTCCCATGTTTATGATGACACACTCCTCACCTGTATAGTTTTTTGTATTGATCGGTTTAGAAATTATTAACACTTTGCATCCGCACATAGGCATGAGCTATCCGACGCTGTAACCAAAGTATTTTTTGTCCGATTGTTTTCATATTTGATATGTAGGTTTATAATGACACACCCCTCACCTGTATAGTTTTTGGTATCGATCGGTTGATCGGTTTAGAAAATAATTAACCCTGCACACAAATGCTATCTGATCCATCTAAGTCAAACTGTTTTCTTCTGATATGCCTCATATTTCTTACCAAGGTTTTTCTTAGCACGTTCTTTATCTGTATGGTTTTTGGTATCGTTTAATTAACCCTTTTCAAACTTATGTTTACTTAGAACTCAAAACATTTATCATCTGATCTACACCAAATTTGGTACATGTGGTCCTCACCCCGAAATACAGATCAAGTTCAAATTTGGGTTTGATCCGATATATTTTAACAGAGTTATGGCCCTTTATAATTCAAGTAATTTACTACTATATGCCCTGTGAGAATTTAAGACAAACAACTTTACACAGTAATCTGCTTTATTGGGATCAGAAAATGACACTGGATACTCTTTGCTAAACCACTGCTGCTCCCAGAGCTGTCAAATTTAAGTGATTGATGATACTTTACTCCAGTTTGTGTGCAATAGTAATTTAACCCAACCTGTTGAAACATGTTCATGGCATTAATACAAATAGTCCATTGTCCATGTGAAGGATGTTCTGGAGCATGGCTGTTTAGAGAATTGTTGTTTACAGAGACACTGTTGTCTTATCTTGAGAAACAAAATTATCCACACATTAGTTCCATCATATGATGTCATTGAAAATGATTAACACTCTCCACACATCATATGTTCATTCTCCTATTCTATGTCCAGGTTGATCGTGATCCACTTTTCACTTGCATGTATTTCAGGATTAAAATTAACCTATTCCATAGACACATCATATCTGATACGCAGATTTTAAATTATCTCTTTCGCCTTAGGCCAGGTTCACTAAGAATTTCTATTAATTATAAGCCACCAATTGAATATTCATCATTTGAGGATATATCTTATTTTGAAATTCCCTCTATTGCATTTGGGCTGCAGGATAATAATAATGGTTCTGGTATTCTTGAAGCTGACTTTTTGGTCAAATATTTTTCACCCAATCACTTTTATAATTTCATTCAGGTTGATTGTGACACATTCTTCATGTGTATAGATTTTGGTATTGATTGAATGGTTTTGAGAATATTAACCCAATATTTAATAATATTTCTGCTGTTACAGACATTGTATCTTTCCAATGATCAGCTTAGAATAAAATTAACCATAGGTACATGTATACTGTACGCGATCCAATGTTATGACTCTAATATTTTCAATTTGACCCTTCTCATATCTCTCCTTTAGTTATCTGATAATTCTGTATTAAAATATTTTATATCCAACCATTATCAATCATATTTAATATCAAGGTCTATACACCCCTCACTTATATAGATGTTCAGGTGTTTGTTGGTCTCTAATCTCAATCATCCCATAACTTTTACTATGCAGCTAACACAACAACATAATCTGTTATGACTCAGGTTCCATTGTAAGAATTAAATAAATAGAGTTATTATGATGTTAATATTGTAACAATTATATCTTTAACAGCTATGGTGCATCTGTCTGACTGTGTTTGGGTATAATTATCTTTATCAATCTATCACACATACATGTATCTCTGTTGGAGTGACCGAATAGGTTGAAATCGAATGTCATATCCATCTTCCTATTGTGTTTAAATGAGCAAGTTGCTCAATATGTCTGATTCCACTATGAAACTAATAAATAATAGTACGCTGTGAATTGTTGAAATTCTTGCATTCATAAAAAGATCGCTATCGCCAAGGTATGGGTTAAACATCTGCCGATCGTGATCGGCCTCTCGTTCTCTAATGATATACCATGAATTAAATCACATTTGGTGTCGTTTGCGTCGCGGATGGCGAGCGGATATGCACTATCATTGATAAGATTTCTATCCTTTATCCAGATATAAGTTATATACGAGTCACCCAGGCCATCTCCATATCATTTTAAGTAGTTTTGGACGTTCACATTTCACAATCCCGACATATGGTGACCCACTTAAGTCACTTGAACTATTATATCTTCTTAACTGTCATATTTATATGGGAATAGCAATCAGGGCATTCACAAAATGAGCTAGCAAAAAGAGATACATAGAAGAAGCATTAAACGTATATTTATCATTCTATTGAAGAGATACACATATTCGTGCAAACTGATAGATCCCGAACCGTCAGAGGATTGCATATATATTATAAAAAAAATGAGTATGTTCCATTCAATACAGTTTCCACAAAAAGTTACAATTTGTCAAGAGATATGGAAGGCCTGTTCAAATATAGTGGTCACAGTGTGCAGTCAAACATAGTTTCTTCTGATATACAAGAAAATGCAGTTAGTAGCATAAGACTTTTCAGGATCCTCCCAATACTGCACATCTGACAAGGGTTTTATAACAGACTCCTCGACTGATATAAGCAACTCAAAATCTCGCTCTGTGTTTGGCACATGTAGCTAATATTTATGCGCATCAACATTTCGTTTAAACTGAGAATATTTAGCCAATATATAGCACCATGAACAGAGGAGCACCTGGAAATTTCTTTAAAACATCTGTATCGTCATGGAGATAGCCAGGTGTCCTCGAGAACTTAGTCCAACCCACTAAATTGATTGATACATCTCAATATTTAAAACCCAATTATCATCTTTTATCGAACTAATGTGTTTATGATGTTCATGTATCATATTATAACGTCTAATGTATACGCAGTTGTAAATAAATACATACTTCATTATTGTTGGAACGGATTAATCGCGACAAACAGAATGACAATTGATAAAGGTGAGCCACTACTTATATCCCAATCATGTTTTATGATGCTATTTGAATATACAATTTATGAGAAAACGTATAACACTTTTAAGCAAGGGCATTCTCTATCCCCAACAAATATCCACAGCATACAGAGGGTTTCTCATCGCATTAACCTGGGCAACGCCGGGTAACCCTGCTAGTATATATATAAAATGATATAATATATATATCCGGGGGATATATATATTAAGTTTTCCACATTAGACCATGTCAGAAGGCCCTTCCAAAGCTGCGCCCATCAATCTAATGGTCGGAGCCAGATCACAGCTCCCTGTCATGATCCAACGTATCACTAAATATAGATATATAACCCCACAGAGAACATGTCGCATGTCTCTGATGTACATATGTATCACAAGATATCATTACAGAAACCCGGTGATACAAATCTTTCGCATATATAGATATATAAAATGATATAATAGATATATCATGGTGATATATAAGTCATCATGAGATCATGTCAGAAGACCCTACTAAAGCTGCGCCCAGCGCCCAACAATCCAATGGTCGGAGCCAGAGCAGAGATCCCTGGCACAATCCAATGTATCATTAAAGATATATATATAGCCCCTCAGAGAACATGACTAACAGCCATGAGCATCGGGAGCGCATGGCCGAACACCGCAGGTGACCAGAGCATCCAATGAGAAAGCAAACCGCTACTCTCAGGTGCCAAACAATAGCGTCGGTACGAGTATTAATTTTGGAGAAATTTCCCAACGATCACCATCCTTTGGAATGGAGACAGACAGCAAAATGTGCAATCACAAGTATTATGTTCAGCCTAAATCCACACACATTACTATTATTAGGCCATCACGACCACTAGGCACCTGAGAGCAGTCCACGTTCCCAGCGGAATACCCACCGCGATCTGATTCTAAGAAAGAAAGGTGCGCCTTCTACAACCGAAATCAGTTCAAATGATGTACAATGTAGTCAGATGATAAACACAGGTAAATTTTCACGGTCACCATACGGAATATTCAGGTCTGAGCCTCTGCCCAGAACATCATGTCACTTCCCCCCAAACATGCAGCATAACGACCTAGGTGTGTGATAGGTCGGTTAGTGTGAAGCATGCAGCAAACTAGGGGAAGACCCGCTCTAAAAATGGCTCCCCTAGGAAGGAAACGAATGAAATTATCATCCTCCTAGTAAAGGATACACATCCCTTTTATAATGTTGTATTTTAATTTGAAGAGCCAAGATAGAGAGGAACTCCCCCTACCTAAGTGGTCCTGTTTAAGGCATGTTTAAGGTAAAGAGGACAAATCCAGCATAGACCGAAATGCGCAGAGTTGGCAGCATGGTTTCAGGCCCTTACGATCGGGCATCTGGTGCCATGGGGATGGGATCCACTCGTACGGGGTGGTCCCCTGCCTGCGTCTTAGGAAAGGTCGGTAATGCTGGTCAATGAGCTTCCTCGAAAGCTTAGCTGGACAGCGCAAACGTCTTTGCCTGTTTTATTGTCTATGTGCCAGATAATCAAATTGATATGGGCAATAGAAGTATGAAGAGCCATGTGATGGACTCTTGTCGGAATGGCTATTGGCAGTGGTCGTGGGGCACGTGACAATATAAATGCTTTCCATGTAAATATGCTTCATTCGTGTGTGAAGTCTATTCGCCATAACAACGGTATGAAAGGTCGGGACACGTATATATTTGAAAATTCATTGAG